>CAUYRT010010409.1:0-13773 GCA_963574885.1 Lepilemur ruficaudatus
AAAAAAAAAAAAGGACAGTTTCTTAATCACTGGGAAAATTAATTTCAACTTAATTCTGCATTAAAGCACTTTGCTCTGACTTTGTGAAAACTGATCAACTCGTGTATAAGAAATACATTTCTGCAACACTCAATCAGAACAAAAACATCAGTCTGCATTAGAATAACCAAATTCAACCTTTACATAAAAAGCAGGGCACTGAATGGCCTCTTAATTTTTACCCATAGCACTGATCAGTTCTACCAACAACCATGATGATTTCAAAAATCAGCTAATTATGGCTAATATAAATGGAGAAAAATCAGAGTTCACTTTAACATCAAGATATTAACATGGTTACCTGTTCATAGTTCCAGATACATCGATATCGTTCATAAAACATTCAATGCTCAAAGGGAGGTCTGAAGCATTTGCACTCATCAATTTCTTGAGTTTCTCACACTCCTGAGAGAGTCGTAGTAACGCACGGATTTTGGACTTTATGTCTAGCTTGTATTTCTTCCCAAATTCTTCACAAAAGTGATTTACTAAAACTTCATCAAATTTTCTGCCTCCCAGTGTCGTGTCAAATGCAGTGGCCAGAACCTTAGGAAAAAAGATGATAATTAATCTAACAATTAACCAATCTACTTTAAAATTTATCATGATAAGTATTTAACTTGTAAGTTATTTATAAACCAAAACGTTAGGGAATTACATTGAGGTTCAAACAAGGCAATGTGCGTCTATCATTTACCAGCCTAGGGGATGTTTTTATAATGAATATTGTTATTCTTAGATTTAAAAGAAATCGAAACAATTAAAAAACAAGTGACAGCTGACAGTGAAGGATAATTTAGAAAAACAAAAGCAGACGGTGGCTAATACACATCACTCTGACACAAAGCCAGGCTAAATTACGGCCAGAATCTTCTGTTTAAAAAGATGAAACAGGCCGGGCGCGGTGGCTCACGCCTGTAATCCTAGCACTCTGCGAGACCAAGGTAGGAGGATCACTTGAGGTCAAGCAAGACCCTGTCTCTACTAAAAACAGAAAAAAATTAGTGGGCGTGGTGGTGCACACCTGCAGTCCCAGCTACCTGGGAGGCTGAGGCAGGACATTCACTTGACAGTCTCACTCTGTCACATACATATATAAATAAAAATAAAATAAGAAGATGAAACGGCTGGGAGTAGTGGCTCGGGCCTAAAATCCCACATTTTGGGAGGCTGAGGCAGGAGTATCACTTGAGGCCAGGAGTTCAACACCAGCCTGGGCAACACAGCAAGAGCTCGTCTCTACCAGAAAAAAAAGGATGAAAGTATAGAATGGATCTTAGAAATAATTCTATTAGTGATTAAAGTTTAAACATTGAGAATTACACTTGGTCCACCATTACAGCTATAAAAAAAATAACACAAACCTCTCATTTCCTAATTATCTGAAAGATTTGCTTTCTTTTTATTTAAAAAAAAAAAACTAGAAACAATATAAACCTGAAAATAAAGCAGAACCAAGTCTATTTTCAAAGAAACAGGACCACAACAAAGTCCCCAAATGCCCTCCAAAACCACCAAACTATTTACTTGGGGATAGTCCCTCCCCACCTATCCCCAGTGGGGTATAGACCTTGGCACCAAGAACGTTGAGACACAACTCAAATAATTAAAGCAAACACTCGAAAAATCCTTGGTTCTTAACCCAATTCCAAATGAAATAATCTAGCTAGACGGAGAACTGACGTTATACCCTACAGTGAAACTGGCATAAACCAGCAAACTACCGTGACCGGGATCTCCTTCTGGCCCCTCCCTGCCTGCTGTACGTCTGTGAGTGCAAACCGCTTACTCCAGGGCTTACGCTTTCCAGGAATCTAAACACCACTCCTGCTCTAGCTTCCTTCGGTAGCCAAGTTCTAGTTCTTCCACCCCTTTCCCAGAACATTCAAAACCTCAAGAGCAAGGAGGGAACGCACCTCTACCATCCCCCCAATCCCCAGTGTGAGAGACTGACCACATGTTAAGGAAAGCATTCTTTTTCCCATATTACGGATAGCAAAAATAAGACTCGGACCTAAAGAGCTTTTCCCTCAAGGTCTACATGCTTTGCTTCACACCACACCAACGCTTGAAAATACTTTGGACCTACGATCTATGCTCCACCCCACAACACCTAGCTCCCCTTCAGATGGCTCACAGCAAGGTTCCATTAGTGAAACAACATTCTTTAACCAATTATTTAAGTTGCCTCTCAAAAATTCGTAACTACTATACTAGTAATACAGTCTTCTGAAAAAAAAATACACTTACCTTCAGTTTTCCTCTATTAAATGCACATACAGAAACTTGATAAGCAGAATGGCCCATGTCTACAAAAACTACATTTCTTGCTTTCTCTTCTAAGGCAGGAAGGTCTTGCTTATAGATTCCATATGCAAGAGCAACTACACAGGAAAACAGTAAATTCAACATAACAGCATCATCTAAGTAACAACATTTAAACAGCGAAAAGCAGGTTTAACATACAGTGAATGGGGCTACGTCACGTGTTGTGTTTCAGACAGAATCAAACTCTTTACAAGTGCTGCATAATTTAGTCAAGAACACACCAACTTTGAAGAGTTAAATGCTGACATTCACTTCGGACTTCCTCAGTTTCCCACGGACGTCGGCAGTTCCCCCCAAACCAATCCTATTCTCCAAACATATCTTCCCGGATTCTTCTACCCTTGTTCCCACGTGTCCTGCCCCTGAGATGCTGCTTTATGCCCCAATGCCTGTGACGCCACCAGCCCGCAAGCCGAGAGGAGGCCCCTCCCTGACCCACAGCCTGCCCCCCACACTGAGTGTGCGCCGCTCCAGACCAGCACGTGATCAAACACCAAGGCACGTGCTGCGGGGACGGAGCGAGCGCTGGTCAGACTGATTGCTCCTGTGTGCCCCTGTGCCCAAAACCACCACGACACACAGGTAGTAAGTAAGGACGGCAGCACGCCAAGCAAAATAAACGGCAGGAAACCCCAGGGTTTTAAGACTTGAAATCTCAAAATAAAGTACGTCAAAGAAGTAACGAACAGCCCTCCTACCTGCAGTGGTTTCGTTCATCAACCGCAGGCAGTTGAGACCAGCAATCTGTGCTGCGTCCATCACTGACCGTCTTTCTGCATCAGTATAGAAACAAGGAACCTACAGAAAAATTTGAACATTTACTGTATCGTAGAGATTTCTCATTTTAGTTAGTTAGCAAAACCCAGAAACACCCTCAAATACCTACAGCATTTATTCTGTATACAATTAAGAAAGTATTTCAAACTAGTAGGGAAAAGTCGGAACATTCGTCAAGCAGTCCTGGGACACACGGACAGCCACACATCACGTCACGTGTACACATTACACAGCGGACCACACTCCCCCAGAGCTCAAGTAGTGATTGCGCAAAAAAGAGTTAATACAGAGGCCAGGCCGGGCGCGGTGGCTCACGCCTGTAACCCTAGCACTCTGGGAGGCCGAGGAGGGAGGATCGCTCAAGGTCAGGAGTTCGAGACCAGCCTGAGCAAGACCGAGACTCCGTCTCTAATAATAATAGAAAGAAATTAATTGGCTAACTAAAAATACATAGAAAAAATTAGCCGGGCATGGTGGCACATGCCTGTAGTCCCAGCTACTCGGGAGGCTGAGGCAGGAGGATTGCTTGAGCCCAGGAATTTGAGGTTGCTGTGAGCTAGGCTGACATCATGGCACTCTAGCCCAGGCAGCAGAGTGAGAGTCTGTCTCAAAAAAAAAAAAAAAAAAAAACACACAGGCCAGAAGCTGCCACCCTCCGAAAAGGCCTGTCTGCATGTCGGCCCTTGCCTGGCATCTAGGATACTGATAAACAGTTCCCTAAATTGATAGAAAATCTTCCTTAAACGATGGAGAGTGGCTCACTGTGCCTAAACTGTTTCTATAAACAATGCAGTCAGTCTGTGCTGACTACCTGCTTTCCTGCGGGGAGTCTGGAATTTTGGTACATGCTAGGTTAGGGTACCTATGTGACTGATTCTCAGTAAAAACTCTGGACTTCCAGGCTCAGGAAGAGCTTCCCTGGTGGAGGACACTCCACTTGTGTTGTTGTAACTTGCTGCTGGAGAATTAAGTACATCCTGTCTGACTCTTGGAAGACTGTGCCTTGTTTCCTCCAGGTGTTGACTCGTGTACCTTTTCTCTTTGTTGACTGTGCTTTGTACCCTTCACTGCAATAAATCTTAGTGTAAGTACAGCTATATACTAAGTCCTAGGAATCCTCCTAGCAAATCCCCAAAGCTCAGTGTGCTCTGAAGGACCCTTAAACATGACTTAACACATCACCTTTTAACTGATCCCCAAAATTGGAAAAGCCACTCAGGTATTCCACTATTTTAATAAATTTTACTTCTACATTGAATTCAGGATCAAAGTTAAGGCCACTAGATGGAGGAATGGGGACAAATCTGGGAGACCAATGGAGAGCTGAGAAAACGTAGGAAACATCTCTGAAAGAGTGCCTATTATATCAGCCAGTGGAGAGTCAAAGTCATTTAAATCTTAGCTTTTTAAAGAAAATAAGCATTTTTATTCTTCCTTAAATCTCCAGAATGTGGCCAGGCACAGTGGTGCATGCCTGAATCCCAGAACTTTGGAAGGCTACAGCAGGAGGATGGTTTGAGGCCAGGAGTTCAAAACCAGCCTGGGAAATATAGTGATGCTGAAAAAACTCAAGGAAGAAGTGGGCTTTGACATGGCCCTCAGATAAGATTTAAACAGGCAAAATAATGGAGAGGCCTGAACAAAAGTTAGAGGCAGAGGCCGGGCGCGGTGGCTCACGCCTGTAATCCTAGCACTTTGGGAGGCCGAGGCAGGCGGATTGCTCAAGGTCAGGAGTTCGAGACCAGCCTGAGCAAGAGCGAGACCCCATCTCTACTATAAATAGAAAGAAATTAATTGGACAACTAAAAGATATATACAAAAAACTAGCCGGGCATGGTGGCACATGCCTGTCTGTAGTCCCAGCTACTCGGGAGGCTGAGGCAGGAGGATCGCCTGAGCCCAGGAGTCTGAGGTTGCTGTGAGCTAGGCTGATGCCATGGCACTCTATAGCCCGGGCAACAGAGTGAGACTCCGTCTCAAAAAAAAAAAAAAAAAAGTTAGGAGGCAGAAAAGAA
Organism: Lepilemur ruficaudatus; assembly: GCA_963574885.1. NCBI lineage: Eukaryota > Metazoa > Chordata > Mammalia > Primates > Lepilemuridae > Lepilemur > Lepilemur ruficaudatus. Next base: position 5,160 of record CAUYRT010010409.1, read on the forward strand.
TGTTTAAGAAAATGAAGATTAACTTGATAGATTCTTAAAATAACCGTTACAACCTAAGACCGAAAAAAAACCATTTTACTTGCAGCTTTCTTCTCTCTGCTCCTTCACACAAATCCCCAATGACGTGCAGGGATCAAACTCACCGACACAACACAGTCCACAACAGGCTTCTTAAGAACACTTTCTGCTGTCTCCTTCAGTTTGGACAAAAGCATGGCAGTGATTTGCTCAATGGTGAAATTTCGCTCTTCCTCCATATACATCACCTGCAAGAACACAGAAGGGTCCAGACTTATCCTATTTCTCCACGTCTTAATCCTGAAAGCCTAAAGTGAAGAAGGCCTCCCGTCAACGACGGAACATTATTTTAAGAGGGAGTTGGGCTGGTCCAGGTGGCTCACGCCTGTAATCCTAGCATTCTGGGAGGCCAAGGCAGGAGAATCACTTGAGGTCAGTTCAAGACCAGCCTCAGCAGAGTGAGATCCTGTCTCTACTAAAAATAGAAAGAAATTAGTCAGGCAACTAAAAATAGAAACAAAAAATTAGCCGGGCATGGTGGCGCATGCCTGTAGTCCCACCTACTCAGGAGGCTGAAGCAGGAGGATCGCTTGAGCCCAGGAGTTTGAGGTTGCTGTGAGCTAGGCTGATGCCACGGCACTCACTCTAGCCCAGGCAACACAGCAAGACACTGCCTCAAAAAAAAAAAAAAAGAGGGAGTTGGAAAAAAGCTCGTTTTGGAAGAAAAAGTTGAAGGTCACTTTTAGCTTTTAACATGCTTTCCAAACATGGTACCTGGAGATCGAAGACCATGACATAAAACAACAGAGCTGACGCAAGTCCCCGTGCAGAAGCAAACTGGCGTAGCTCACCATGACCCACACTCTCCCTCCATAAAGGGCAACAGGTGGTAACTATTTGACTATCTGACACACTGTGTGTGTTTTACTTTGTTTATTGTATTATCCATCTCCCCAGTTAGGATTCAGTCTCATCTGAGGACAGTTTTTGTGTGATTCTTCACTTCCCTAATCCCAGCACCTAGGACAGGATCAGACACAATAAATACCAGTTGAATTAAAGAATAAATGATGAGCAAAGCTTCAATACAAGGTCCTACTGTAGATAAAAGTCTGCAACTGTGCTAAGAGTTGCAAGTTTTAAGCGCTGAAAGGCTGCCTAGGACAACCCCATCGCGTGTGCCCATATTCCCCAAAAACAATCCAGACCAGAAAATGCTGCTCCCTTCCTGTAGCTGCCGCCCCAGCACCGCTCCCCAGCCCAGCAATTTACCGAGGTTTAGAATCGAACAGCTTCTCACGTTACTGCACAATAAAGACGGGGAGTACCCCTCACGCTGAGCCTCCTTTCTGAATTATCCTCTCCTTCCCTGCTGTGTGATTAATTCTCAGTCAACCCCACCCTGACTGGGATCTACTTATCCTCCAGATCTTCCTCCTCGTCTTTCTCTACCTTCGCTCTTACGACACTGACGACTGAATCCGCCAATACTCACCCTCTCTCTCTTAAGTGATGCGTGCCCACTTCCTCGCCTCCTTTTTCCTTCCCCTTCTCCTGCACTCCAGCTCCACCCCTTACTATGCGCCACTCGCACTGTTCTGAGATCACCACCGCAGGCATCCTAAGTAAACCTGGCGATCATTCTTCAGTTTTCACAATTTTTCACTTCTGTATCCGACTGAATTCTTAGCTACACTGGCACAGCGGACTACTTTTTTCTCACAGGTCTCACCATCTCTTGGCTTTGAAGCCTGTTCTCTTGATTCTTATTTCTCCCACCTGAATGTCACCAATACCAAATCTCCTCTCCCTAAACTCACCTGCCTGGAAAGCTCATCTTCCCTTTGTGAACTTTCTTTCCACCCCTGAGTACAAGAGAGGCGGAGGTGTCCACCCTGCCCATCTCCCAGCCTCTCACTTCTCTCATGATCAATGCACTGCACACTTCAAAAACAGACTCCTCTAGACGTCCCAGAGACATCAAAGACCAAACTCACTTTCCTCAGAAGACTGTCTTTCCAACCTAAGCCTTACTGCTAAAAGTATGAGCACGTATCTGCTAGTGACCGCAGTGCTGACTCCTCTGCCTGCTCTTCCAGAAGTCATCCCCCGAAACCACACCAGCGAGGCCCCTGCACCAGTGAACCAAACGAGCAGCAGCAGCAGCGGTGACGTCGAACCACCACTCTCCAAGCCTCCAACCCATCTGAACAGCACCAACAGCTCCCAACCAAATTCCAGACCCTTCAAAAAATGTCAAACAGCCTTTACCAGCAAAACCTTTTCCTAGGCACTTGTAAGCATCTTCATCACGACCTGACGTGAGAAAGGCATGGCATACACGGAACGGATAAACACTGCACTTTAACCGTAAGGCATTAACTTGAGAACCTCACCTTTATACCCGTTAATCCAGTGGGCAACTGCACGGTGTCATACGCAAGGTTAGATTTTTCTGCCTCCACAAATGGATCAGAGAAGGCTCGGCCATGGAATCTTTTAAATCCTTGGACTGTGTTCTTTGCGTTGGAAATTACCTAAGAGAAAAATACCCAAAGAGTCAAAACAACATTACTATTAATTTTTTTTTCAACAGCCTTAGACTAAATTAGCATCGTTTTAACATCAGTTTCCTTCCTGGTTTCAGTTTCTTCATACACTCAATCTCCCTAATGGTGCCCGCGAGCAGGGAAGGCAATGAGGAACTTGCACGGGTCTCGCTGCGGCAGGGCTCAGACCAAAGCCCAGCTCTTCCCACTTCTCCGTGAAGTGAGGTCATTACACTTATAAAAGTATTTTCTGTTCTTAAACTTGTAAAAAACACGTACATAAAATGACCTCTAGCTTTTAAAAATTGCCTATAGCTATGGTTCAAACTTTCCAGAAACCAATTTAGCAAAATGTGTCAATTTAGAAATTCTAGTTAAAGAAACTTCCCATAAAGCAAAAAGATCAAACTAAGTACACTAAGATGATTGCCAAAGGGTACTAAAGAGTATTATTCACAATAGCAGAAGCCTAGAAACAGCCTAGATGGTTTATATCATGAAAATGGTTAAACAAATCACGGTATATCCATACAATGAAATTCCATACAATAGATAAGAATTTATAGAAGGTGGGAAGAGAAGTGTCTATACAGTATGATCTCACTTTCTTGGCGGGGGGAAGATATACATGCTTAGAAATAGTACAAAGGGTTATACATTAAGATATTTGGCCCGGTGCAGTGGCTCACACCTGTAATCCCAGCACTTTGGGAAGCCAAGGCAGGAAGATCACTTAAGGCCTGGGGTTTAAGACCAGCCTGGACAACATAGTGAGATCCCCACCTCTACAAAAAGTTCAAAAATTAGCCAGGCAAGGTGGCACGTGCCTATAGTCCTAGCTACTTGGGAGGCTGAGGTGGGAAAGATCACTTGAGCCCGGAGTTCAAAGTTATAGAGTGCTATGCGCATACCACTGCACACCAGCCTGGTGACAAAGCAAGACCCTGTCTCTAAAAAAGAACTATAATAAAAAATAAACATGAAAAGAAAAAGAAAGTAACAGTGATTTGCAGATAATGGCTGAACAGGTGACTTCCAAGTTTCTTATGCTTTTATATCTATATTTTCTTAATCCTCTAGAATAAACTATTATAACTTATGTGGGGGAAATGCTGACAAAGACTTTCAACAAGTTTCAGGATGAACTTGTACTTAAGATTTACAGAGGCCCCTCTTCCCAATACAACAAGCCGGCTAAGAAGGTATCACAGAGCTCCCCTGCATCAGCTAGGTCAAAAGGCAAGCACAGAAGTCCTTTTGTAAAACAAACCAGGCCTCCAAAATCAGGCCCTGCTTGAGTAAGCTGCCAAATGGAAACTCTGTAACATAGTAACTGTGTCAACCTAGAACTGGGCAGCCAGTTCAAAACAGTAACTGTTCTCAATGATAAAAGCAGGTTTAAAAACAAGAATTCACTGGAATTTTAGAAGGAAAGATACTTCAAAATAGCCCTGTATTTGCTATCTACTGCCTTCTAAAATATCTTGAACATTTAAAAAATAAGACTATAAAACAACCTATTTAATTAAAAACGAATTGGCCAAGCACTATTTTCTTAGGTTCATAAATCGCAGGCCCTGCCTAGGCCAGAAAAAGAGACAGTTATTCTCTCTGTATGTTGCTCTAGACTGAACCATAAAAAGGTCAAAAGGGCAACTCCTTAATTTTACAAAGACTTCAGATGCTCAAGGTAACAGAACTCTTAGGGTTCTCTGCTCTGGTTACTCAGAAACCAGCAAATATATCAGGTTCCTGGTTTGGAGTAAACTAATGTCAAGTCCTTCAGTATTCTTCTAGAAGCATGCTTTCCTTCCTTGAGAAACTTGATTAACAAGAACAACACTGGCCTTAAATATGAATAAGATGAAAGGCCCAACAAGACAGACTGTGGTGAGCATTTAAAGTATCAAGGAACAAGCAATCCTAGCTTAAACAAGATCTGGGCAAAACACATCCTAGCAGTTTGCATTAAACAGATTACACTACAATGCTATTTTAAAGCTACTTGCTTCTCACCCAAGTAGTCATCCCTCAGTATTCACAGGGTTTGGTTCCAGGACACCCCCACCCCACGGTGACACCAAAATCCAGAAATGCTCAAGTCCCTCATATAAAATGGCACAGTGTTTGCATATAACTTATGCAAATCCACTTTTACACTTTAAATCACCTCCAGATCACTTACAATACTTAATACAATATAAATGGTATATATTAATAGTTGTTACGCCGTGTTGTTTTTATCTGTATTACTTTTTATTGTTGCACTGGTTTTTTTTATTGTTTTCCCCCCAATATTTTCTATCCTCATTGGTTGAATCCAAGACACGGAACCCACAGGATATGAAGGGCCAACCGCACCCGAAAACGGGGCTCACATCTCGTCTCTGTCAGTTGTACACCTACAGCCCACCAGTGCTGGGCACATAACGGGCACTAAACTAGATGCTGAACCAATGGATGAACAAACCAGAGAAATTAGTCATTTTAAGAAAAAACAGAACTCTACCTGGCTTTTAGCCGCTGCTCCAATTGAACGATTCTTAGGACCAAAAGAAATGCAAGCCCTAGAAGATAAAACAAACATTAAGAATCAAGTCTTATTGCAGTATTACACCCAAAACCACAGCAGGCAAGATTTCTGAGCCTCAACCATGTTATTTTAACAGTATACAAAGTCTGTGATTTTGATCTTTCTACTGAGTTAATCTGTCCGCGAAATAGGCGGCCTCTTCAGAGCCCTGCCGTTCAGTCGCTGGAGCACAAGTCTGAAGTGATAACTACCTGTCCAGTTTCCACCATCCTGTAATCATTTCTCAAGCCTTGTGCTCAAGATCCCAATATAAAGTAACACACCCTCACATCAATGTATCAATTAAATGTTCTCCTTTTTACAACTCATGTCTTCACCACGAATATAGTCTACAAACCCTGAAAACTACTCTTGCCTTACTGCATATAAGTAAAAAGTTAGTTTTTCTAGAACCAGCTTCCAAGGACTCAGAATTTCTGACAAGGAGCTTCATTCTCACTTCTGAACATTCTTGCAAATCGCTAATTCATACACTGTCTTGCTGAAACCCACTGAAAACTGAAACCTGTTTTAAGTAAAAAACAATGCATTTAAGCTTCAAAAGTCAGTTATCTTGGCCCCTATGTTTTTCATTTTAACCCCTCTGGAATCCTGCCCCGTCATATCATTACCCAAAGAAACCCTAAAAGACAGAACTCTTCCCAGAGTCCACTTCCTCCTCAACCTATGAAGCCTTCACTCCTTTCTACTACTTTAATAAGGATTGTATCAATTGCTTATCGCATTTAATCCTCAGAAGCATCTTATCCTATCTTAACCCCATTTTACGGGACAGGAAACTGAGTCCAAAAAGGTATTAATAAGTAAATTTATCCAGGGTCAAGCAACCTGAAAGCAACAGAAGTCTAGATCATGTCTCCCTACTTTATACTCCAGCTTTGAACATCTCGCATCCTCCCCTGACCTTCCAATTCAGCAGTGATTAAGAATAAGGACTCTCAGGCCAGGTGCAGTGACTCATGCCTGCAATCCCAGAACTTCAGGAGGCCAAGGTGAGAGGATCACTTCAGGCCAGGAATTTGAGACCAGCCTGGGAAACACAGTGAGACCTCATCTCCACAAAAAGATCTGTAAAAATTAGGCAGGTGTGGTGGTGCATGCCGGTAGTCCCAGCTGCCCGGCAGGCTGACACAGGATGGCTTGACGCCAGGAGTTCGAGGTTACAGCGAGCTGTGGCAGCATCACTGCACTTAAGCCTGAGTGACAGAGCGGAACCCCATCTCATTCATTCATTCACGCACACATACGTACGTACATAAGGGCTCTGGAGCCCCACAGCCTCAATACGTATCTGACTACACTAGATGACCTACTTATCAATTCAGCAGAACTGTTTGATTTACATAAACTTACGGGCCCTCTCTGGGTTTCAGTGTCCCTCTCCTACCAGTGGGCTAAGGATCTCTGTGAGTCATCTCCCAGGGCAGCTGAAAGCAGCTGTGCCCTGTTATTAATTGGTGGGAAGAACATGGCACAGCCCGGATCTGATCAGAATTTCTCCAAATCCTGACACAGGGATTAAGCTTAGCCTTTCCACAAATATGCCACCAATCACTTCAGTATTTATTTTAGATTTAAAAAAAAAAAAATTTCAGGCCGGGCGCGGTGGCTCACGCCTGTAATCCCAGCACTCTGGGAGGCCGAGGCGGGCGGATCGCTCAAGGTCAGGAGTTCAAAACCAACCTGAGCAAGAGCGAGACCCCGTCTCTACTAAAAATAGAAAAATTAATTGGCCAACTAAAAATATATAGAAAATATTAGCCGGGCATGGTGGCGCATGCCTGTAGTCCCAGCTACGCGGGAGGCTGAGGCAGAAGGATTGCTTGAGCCCAGGAGTTTGAGGTTGCTGTGAGCGAGGCTGATGCCACGGCACTCGCTCTAGCCCCGGCAAGAGAGTGAGACTCTGTCTAAAAAAAAAAAAAAAAAAAAAATTTCAGTACCACTTAAATGTCTCCCCTCTCAAAGCCCATGACACTCTTTAGGAGGTGCCCAAAGTAATCTTACCCACCATGTTCACTCCCTCCACCCCAAAAATGCTGCCTAGCCTAAGCCTAATAATGGTCAAACCTACATCTTTCTAAAAACTACCAGATTTGAATTTCTAAGATACATCCTACCAAGACCTCAATCCCAACGTAACTAAAAGGCAAGGTTATTCATCTTGTTTCCTGCAGCCCTTTTGTGCAAACCTTCATCTCCTCAAAACAATTACTAGCTCTAAGAAGACAGGACATTAATGTTCCCAGCTGTCCTGGAAGTCCTGTTGAAGCGTTAATTCCCTAGTCCACCTCAGTAACGCTAAAGCTGTCTGGCTCCAATTACCTTCCAAACAGAACCAACTACCCACAAATAAAGCCCAGATTTGTTCATATGGAGCTTAAGGCCTCTTTCTACCCAACCCAACCCTGTTTTCCAGCGGCATCTGGCCCACACCATGAGCCGACAGAAGTTAGAGAAAGTCTCGGCTCACGCCACTTTTCATACCTGAAATGCCCTGGTCCTTCACCTGTTCTCGAGGAACATCACCTGTTTTGTCTGTAATGCCTTTCCAATCCAACCTCCCCAAGCACAAATTAATCATTTCTATTTACTATCTCTTAAAACTTGCTGGACTTGGCTTAATTTCCACTTACCACTGACCACAAACTGAACTGCACTATGAATACTAACATTTGTTTTCCCTTCTAAAACAGTGTTTTATAAACCGCAGATCACAACCTATGCATGAGTCTAAAATTAACTGGGGTGCTGGAGAAATCATGAACAACTTAAATGGAAAACACCAGCATGCACTGTATATAAAAGTATACGCTGTTTAAAAGCAGGTTTTTTTTTTCAGTTGTACATGTACGTGCCAGGTGTCTCAACGTAAAGTATATAATCTAATAAAATTTGGGGTCTTCGGTTACAGACATACACTGTCCAATAAACTAGCCACATGTGGCTATTTAAATTTAAACTATTTAAAATTAAATAAAATTTAAAAATCAGTTCTTCAGTCCAATGACCATATCTCCAGTGCTCAATACCCAAGTGTGGCTTGTGGCTACTGTTTGGACAATACAGAGAACATTTCCGTCATTCTAGACAGTTCTATTTCCTCAAATAATGTTCCCTAGACAATATTGCTCTAAACAATATTCTCCTTGAAGTCAATATTTTTACTTACTTTAAAAATCTACATCTGCATTCTTGTAATCCTAGCACTCTGGGAGGCCGAGGCAGGTGGATAGCTCAAGGTCAGGAGTTCAAGACCAGCCTGAGCAAGAGCGAGACCCCGGTCTCTACTATAAATAGAAATTAATTGGACAACTAAAAATATATGTAAAAAATTAGCCGGGCATGGTGGCGCATGCCTGTAGTCCCAGCTACTCGGGAGGCTGAGGCAGAAGGATTGCTTGAGCCCAGGAGTGTGAGGTTGCTGTGAGCTAGGCTGATGCCACGGCACTCTACA
>CAUYRT010010410.1:0-13826 GCA_963574885.1 Lepilemur ruficaudatus
CTCAGGCTGGTTTTGAACTCCTGACCTTGAGCTATCCGCCCGCCTCAGCCTCCCAGAGTGCTAGGATTACAGGCGTGAGCCACCACGCTGGGCCAGTAGACTCTTTTGAATCCAAATAACCTATTTTCCTAAGTCTAAGAAGAGGCCTAGTGAAAAATGTACTTCATATACATTTTATATATTTATGAACTAAATTTGAAGTCCTTCTAAATTCTAATTTTTCTCCAGGTCAGGTAATTTTCCCCTAGGAAGTTCAACAATTATTAAAATCCTTGTTATTCAGCCTCTAAACAATGGTACATACAGTTGTCTGGGTACAGTATCAATGAAACCTTTCCAAGCCATCCTTGGTCAAGGGCAATATGAGAAACAACAGTAATCAATTGGTTCACACTTAAGTTTATGGCCACAGTTCCACTTTGAAGCACAAGTTTATTGATATGCAAATAAGATCCAATTTAAAAAGTACTACAATATGAGGTTTTCAAAGACAGACAGACTGTACCAGAAGATACCCCAAACAAAACACTTACGAAGAACCCAGATGAATAATATCTGCTGAATTAAACTCCATAGAAAAAAATGAATCTATAAGTACTAATTAGAAGCAACTTACTATTAACATATATTTTAATCCATTCCTGACCCCTCAGGTTCTTCTTTGGGGTCAAGAGGGTTTCTGAACAGAGAAAACAGAAAAACCTTACAGAAGGTAAGACTAATGTGACTATACCAAAACCTAGAATCTAAGAGAGAAAACCATCCTATGGATGGTAGTGAACTTCATATAATACTAACAAACAAAAATAAAGAAACATTAGTAGATTGTTTAAGAAATTGTACACTGATTACAACAAAGCTGCCACTCTTAAAAATCATTAATTTTTCATGATTTTGTATATATTCAATAGAGTCAAATTCCATGCCAGGAGAATGTATTTATTTTTTAAAATCAGCCAGAAGTTATCAAATCCAAGTCATGTGACTAAAGTGGCTGACAAAGCTGGTAATGCCCTTTTTTAAATTTAAAAAAATGGGGTATTCAATTTGGCATCAAAATAAATAATAATAGTGAAATATTAGAACCTACTGAATAAAATAAAATCCATGAGTCAACTGATATAAAATACATGCTACCTGCATACATACTTACAAAATAAGGTGGAAGAGAAAGTTCTTCTTTGTGGTGTAACATTAATAGTTACAGAAGAAAAGTGAAAATAACAATATTGTAACATCATAGTAATAATTGATTTAGGCAAGAGTAATCAGTGAATGTACTACAGATTCTTTATTAATTACTGAGAGAAAAACGGTAACTTTATAGAGGAGAAACAGCAGACACCACCTTCACTGAGTGATGAAAGTTGAGATCATCATTAATGGAGTTAGTTGAATCTCAAGCAACTGCTATGAAGCCTGGAGAAGGATACAATATCATTTGTTTGGTATTCTTGGTAAAAACGCACAATCTAATTTTGAATCAAGAGTTAACATCAAATAAACCTTCACTGAGGAACTTTCTGCCAAATAACTAGCCTGTACCTTTTTAAAATGTCAAGATATGAATGACAAAGACAGACTGAGAAAACAGTTCCAGATTAAAGAAACATGATAACTAAATGTAATACAAGATCCTAAAATGGATCCTGGACTGAGAAAAAAATAACTAATGAACATTGTTGGGACAATCAATAAAATTTGAGTATGGATCATGGATTAGATAATAGTAATGTATCAATGGTAAATTTCCTGATTTTATAATTGCATTGTGGTTATGTAGGAGAATATTCTTGTTCCTGGGAAACAGACACTGACGTCTTCAGGAAAAATAGGCATTATGTCTGAAATTTACTCTCACGTTTTTCAGAAAAAAACACAAATATATATTTAGAAAGAGTAAGAGAAAAAGATGGAGTGAATGGAGCAAAATGTGAGCAATTGGTGTGTGTGGGTAAGAGCACATGTAATGGAAGTTCTGTAGACTATTCTTGCCTCTCTTCTGTAAGTCTGAAATAATACAAAAGTAACAAGTATGAAATGGGAGGGAATACAGTAATTAAATTTTCTTAGGGGACCACAGGAAACTTACAAAAATATTCTTTAAAAGATTTGAAACCATGGAAACATAGCAGGAATTATACAAATCTATGTCAGATAACCCATAGAAAGAAAAGTACATGAAGTTGCATGCCTCTGGGCTGTAAGCAGCTTAGGCACAGTCTGGATCCATCCTCTTGGCAGAGCATGGCACCATGTCTAGTGGCCACCATGTGCCACGGTGTACTCTGTTTAGTTCATATCTTAGCCATGTGGTTTGAAGCACTCATGTCCCTATTTGTACAGCTGGTTAAATACAAGTGTGCTTATTTGGGAAGTAACCATTTATACTCTTTGTTAACATAAAATTACTCTTTATCCAGTGTTCACATCAATGCCCCCTTCGAAATAAAGCTGTAGACAGTTAGCAAAAAGAAAATATTGGCCCACAACTTTTAAGGAATACAACAAATTCATAAAATGAGAGACCATGCAAAGTAACAACAGATTTTAGTCAGACAGCATAAATGAACATGTGGATGCCAATACAACCAGAATAGCAGTACTTCGCTGAATGTTTCAGACAAGAGGAAAAATTTTTAGACACAAGAACTCTCTTTTAACAAATCACTAGTACCCCTAAATATTTTCTTCATATCTTAGCTTTTTTGTCCAAAAATATAACTCAATTTCAAACTAGGTAGACTGATCTCTCCACTAGTAGCTTTAATCCCACATAGAAAATAACAAAACAAAGGAAAATCATTTAACTGAGTCTCAAATTATTCCTCTGCCAGATGAGGTAATAGTGTTAGTATCTATAGCATAGAATTGCAGTTATTTAAAATGTTAAATCCTTATTAAAGCACACAGCATAGTGCCTGGCACATAATTTGAATGCAAATAAGGAACACGGAGCATAGTACTTTTGCCTAGATGGACGTATGCTTGATAATCATGAGAGTTATTCCTATGTCTTAAATTGATACATAATAGCTGTAAATATTTATGGGGTATATAAGGTTTTTTGATACATGCATACAATGTATAATTGGTGATATCCATCACCACAAACATTGATTATTTCTTTGTGTTGGGAACATTCCAAATCTTCTCTTCTAACTATTTTGCAATATACTATAAATTCTTGTTAACTATAGTAGCCCTACTTTGCTATCAAACACCAAAACTTAATCCATCTGTGTTTTTATTCCTATTAACCAACCTTTCTTTATCTCTGTCTCCACTATCTTTCCCAGCCTTTGGTAACCACCATTCTACTCTCTATCTCCCTGAGATCAAATTTTTTAGCTCTCACATATGAGTGAGAACATGAAATCTTTGTCTTTCTATGCCTGGCTTATTTCACTTAGCATAATGTCCTCCAGTTCCATCCATGTTGCTGCAAATTTCTTATTGAGCTTTTCTTCAGTTCTTTCAAAGTGGCGTGTAAATACCTTTCCACTACCTGTCAAGCAATATATGCATTGAGAAGCTATTCAAAATAATTAAAAAATAATAATTCAGTTCTTATGCTCAGCTTTAGACGGCAGATCATTTCCTGGAGCAGTCAGATGCTGATGTAGAAAAGCACAGTTTCTCCTATGTGCACTGTTTCTATTTATAGTGGCTGCAAAATAAGGCTGCCAGAGCAGAGGCCACAGCACAGGAACCACCTTCCAGTGGCTGTATGCATTTACTCTTGCTATAAGAAATGCCTTTTGTCATATCCTGAGATCAAAAACCACATTTTATTCTGAGTTTTTTTGGTGATTGTTTTTATTGAAAGTTCAAAAAATATCTAATCATATAAAGACTTTTATTTCAACCTCCAGGAGTCTTTTAAACACACACACACACACACACACACACCTACCTTCATAGACAGGTGAAATCATTCAATTACCTTTTTAGAGAAGCTAAAATAAGAAAAAAAAATTCTGACTGTGAAACATAGCACTTTCCTATTCTTCCTAGAAGTGGCACATTAATAGGAAAAGCTATCAAAAGAGTTATTTCTATTTGGGCTTAAAGAATAATCCCTAGACATGGGATGTCATTTCAGATTGATTTATCTCTCAGTGCTTGTTTACATATGTTGCTATTACTTTTAAGAAAGCTACAGAAAAAGGAAATATAACAGGACAAAACACTCTCCCATGAGGGCTTTAAAACAGATCTTACATAAGTAAGTGCCAAGAATAATAATTCATCTTTTGGGATTCACAAATCCTACTTAGCTTAGAAGGCAAAAGAGGAAAATAAAAGAGAACAGATCCTCAGGGACCCTGCTCTCTCATTATGCTATTTGTCTTATGGTTGTTTTTTTTTCTTCCTCTGTGAAGTCTTATTTGTTTACATGTATAAACATTCTCAGATCTCTCCCAGTTCTCTCATTCCCAGACAAGCTTCTAGAAAGAGTGGTCCACATCCAATGGCTCAGTTTGCTTTCCTCACGTTTGGCAGCCCCTCTGCTTTCTGCCCTACGACTCCCAAGTTCCTCAGGCCACCAAGATTGTCATCGCTCCCTTGTTTGCTAAAGCGGATGGACATGTCTACATCCTTGTCATGTTTGGGCATGCTGAAACACTGCCTGCAATTGTTACTCCTCAATGTTCCTCACTAGCCCTTCTCCCAAACCTCTGATTCCTCATTCTTAATTTCCTTGGAAACCTCCTTTTCCCTTAAACATTAGTCTTCCTGCTTTTTTCCTCTCTCTCCTCACTCTACATACTCTTCTTAGATGGAGTACTAATTCATTCCCCTAGCTTGAAATTCTACCTGGATCCCAATGACTCCTATCTGTAGCCCAACTTCTGTTCTGTAAATCTTTATTGGCCAAAGCCACTTGGATTGCCAGTACCTCAAACTCCACTTTCCAGAACAGAGTTTAATATTTTCCCACTCCCAGTCTGTACCTGTTCCTGTAGATTTTCTGTACAAACGAAGCAACCTCTAGTAGTAAGAGTAGCTAACACATATTCAGTACTTACTCTGCATCAGGCAGTTTGTTACATTTTTCATATGTGCTCTTGCATGTAATGTTCACCACTACCCTAAAAAGGAGCTATTGTTGTTATTCCCACTTTACAAATGAGGAATGCGAAGCATGGCATGATTACAGAACCTTGCACACAGGCACACATGGACACACTGAGTCCAAGGGACTCCAAAGATAAGGTCTTAACCACATTGCTGCACTGTCTCTCTTCCATCTCCTGCTCTCTTCCTCTGGTTGATATCACAGCTCTGTCAGTTCTACCTCTATAATACTATTTGTTTCTTAACCTGATCTTCTTTGCAATAGGCTTGGTTTAGTCTTCCTCATCTGTTGCTTGATTACTATAAAAGCCTCTTTTTTATTATTTAGTAAAGTTAAATGTATTCTAAATGTATTCTCCAATTTGCTGTAGGAGTTATTTCCAAAACATCAATCTGATCACATTAAACCTCAGATCCCCACCATGACACAAAAGGTCCTTCAAGGTTAGATTCCTGTTTGTTTATGTAATTTCATCTTTCTTTTTTGCATTTTTAAATGTTTTTTTGATACCAATGCATGCACCAATGCAAGATACCACTTTAAAGTGCAATGCATGCACTTTAAAAGAAAACTATTAGTTTGAACCGTATGAAATCCCTGGTATTCAACAAATTTCAGTCTACAAAAGCAGCAATTTCACCTACAAATTATTATTACCGAAGCTTATAATGGAAAGCGGTAGCTCCTTTCTTTGTCCCCACTTGGTGCCAAGCACAGTCTCCAGAGACAACCACTTTTTATTCAGTTCATTCCTCTGGATGTTAAGGAGTTTCTCACAACATGCAGAAATAGTTAAGACTTGGCTCTGACGAGCTCAAAGCCATGACTTGAATAAGAGAAAGGGAGGTTTAGTTTGTTTTCTCTTACATAAAAGATTTCTAGTATAAGGAGCCAGACTTCTCCTAGTTCACAGCACACTGTTACTGGAACGTGGTCCGTGTCCTCACGGCCTGAAGTAAATAAAATCCATGTTCTAGATGTCAGGAAGGAGAAAAAGGCAAAGAAGAAGGAGCAAAAGGCACATGAGCTCCCTGTCCCTTAAGAGAGATTCTGGGTGCTGTTACTAGAAATGTGTGCACTTATCTCATTAGCCAAAACTTCAACCCAGGCTCAAAGGTGGGAAAATGTTGCTTGTACCGGCCAGTCATGTGCCAAGGCCTCCTGTTGGTTAAGGAGAGACAGCTACTGGGTGACCACTAGAAGTCTCTGTTACATAGGTTTATATTTCTCTATCTAGATTTATCAGTACTTCAGACATTATCTATTGATTTCTATTGATGACACACATGCTGTTATACTCCCACCTCACCTTTCCTATTCTTTGAATATAGTTAAAAGCTACTTTTTAGTTGAATCAATATATTAACATGATTCAGGAAATATAATCACTGCACAGGAAAAGTTATCATCAAGACATTATTTCCTATTTGTAGAGTTTTTTTATTATTGTGTCAATAGAAACCCTTTTTGCATATATAATTTCCATGTAAGTATTTTCAATACTGCCCTTCATCTCTAAATTACTATCTGGGATTTCATGCATTCCATCAAGTCGACTTTGTTTCCTGGAGCTCTCCATAACGGGGCCTTCATTCTCCTGTTCCAAACAGGGCTGGTTGCCCTTGACGCCTGATGAACAGTTTTCAGCTGGGCACTTCTCTTTGCTATTCTCCTTTGTTGGAGACATGGTTTCCTAGATTCCATGTTTTCCTTTTTAATGATTTGTTCCCTTATTTGGCTGGAACACATCTTCCATTTATTGCTTAAGAAAAGTGATATGGAAGGTAAATCTTCTGAGTAGGTTTTTAACTGCTCTTACTCTTCACTGGTAGTTTGAGTATAAAGTTCACAGTAAGATACATAGAGATAGATGACAGATAATAGATAGATGGAGGTAGATAGATAGATGACAGATAGATACATGATGGGTGGATAGACAGATATGCTTTCCTTCAGAAATTTGAAAACCATCTTCTACTATATCATTGTTCCTAGACTTATTTTGAAATGTCTGATGTTATTCTGATTTCTAGTCCTTTAAATGTGGCCTTTGTCTAACACTAAGAAGGTATTAATATCTGCATTGTGAAATTTTCTTTATGTCTGTGAGCTAAAATTTCACTATGAAGTGCCCAAGTGTGGATCACCTTCATTTTTGGCTCTGGCAACTTGGTAAGGCTTCCACATCTGGATATTTATATACTTCAGTTCTAAAATATTGTATTATATTTCATCTCATCATTTACTTCCTTCCATTTTCAATTTTCTTTTTTGCTTTCTTTCTGAAGCTTAGTCAGATGTGGAGAATTTCCTGTATTTATCTTCTAAGTATCTTCGCTAAGATTTTCCACCTCTGTTTTTACTGTATTTTGGGAAATTTCCTTGACTTTATGTTCCAAACCTTCATTTGTTTAATCTGGCTACAAAACTTCTAACTTATAAGACCACTTGCCTGTTTGTTGATTTTTAAAGTCGTTTTATGGGTTTTCTTAATAGTTAAAACACGTTCTCACTAATCTTAAAATATTAATTGGAGCTGTAACATTTTTATTTGGAAAGGGTTAATTTTATTTTATGCATTATTTTTGTTTCCTTTGGAGACATCTCTGTATGTTTATTTTGCTTCTCTTTTTTATTTAGGGGGCTTTACTGTTATGCCTAAAGATATTTAATTGTTAATATATATTAAAAATGAAAACTTTAAAAGCTAGCTAGCAGCTTTCTATGTATGGATGAGGTGTGTCAACTGGCATGTTTTACTTTCAGGTGACTGGGTGGGAGCTATATTTTCACTGGGGGATTCCTAAACATCAATATGTGAAAGATTTTTCCTGAAGCCATTCTATTTTCCAGTGAAGAATTCTCTAATCTCCTGCTTGGAATATGTGCAATGAAGGCTGGATAAGGATAAGGGAACACAGATCAGCCATCTTTGAATGTAGCTTTTCAATCAATAGCCCTGCATTTGCCCTTAATCTCAAGTATGTCCTGTTCAATTCTTGCAAAGAAATAACCTACACTCTGTTATCTGAAGGCTACACATCTAGTTATTGATTCAGTGTACATAGCGATAGAAGTTGAGATTCCAGTTCCATATACAGCCAATCAATTCCTTTGTTTGTACCATTTTCCATTCTGGATTTTTCTTTTTACACTCTGAAATATATCCCATCCCGACACTTTGTACTTTTGAGGGGGCAAAAATCTCTTCCCTCTCCTGTATCTCTGTTCTGATAAGTATTATAGGCAATCTTTTTCCTATCCAGTACTGATACTTTAACGTTCACCAGTTTAGCCATGACAGCTCTTGAGATAGAAATACTCTTGTACTTGTTGGTCATCAGGTTGCCAGATTCCTCATGTACCCCCTTGCCACCATATCCTCTCCCTGGAAATCCCCCTTTCCACATGTGCACGCACATACACACACACACACACACACAACTCTTCACAGGAAACACAGGGTACACAGAAAACAGGATCATTGAAGAGTTTAATGAAGAGACTATTTACAGAGCTATGAAGAAGGTTAAAGGAAACCAACAAGGGATGGCGCAGGACCGCAGAATCATCAAGATTAGAAAGCTGTCATCTGCTCTAGGCCTGAAGAGGCAAGAAAGTGAACTATTTTTGCAAACCAGCAGAGCTATAGCAACAGAAGAGGGTCACCCTACAGAAGCGGTGGTCTTAGGAAGAAGACAGCAGATCCTGCCAAACCTTGGCTCAGCAGGGAAGGCAGCAGCAGAATAATGATCCTGACACCTCCTGATGCCTCCCTTTAGCTAAACCAACAGTAAGTTAAAGAGCAAGGGAGTCCTCTAGCCCTAAGTGTCGGGCCTGTAGAGAGGCCAGCAGCTGACAGGGACTATGCAGGACACAAATGGTTCAGCAAAGTGTTCCCAGGAATCTGCTCCCACGTGACAGCTGGCATCTCTTTTTGATTGCTTGGATCCTGCATCGTATTTATTTTTAAATATCATCCCTGTTCCTAGTAACTCCTTAAATTCACAAACTGTAACAAACATTCATCCCCTAATATCCCCTCCCTCACTGTCCTCTGTGGGTTTATACTTCTTGTGCCTGGAAGCTGGGGAGAGGGGATGTTTTACTCCATTTTAATGAAGTCTCAGAAGAAAGGAGAAATAAATGCCTATGGACAAACTGGCACCTTATCCAATCAAAACACTACCATTTCCCTTAATCCAACTTCCTGATCCGTTTGTAGAACTTTATAAGTGCTATGCCAGCTGAGACCTCCAAGACTTTATTCACCTACCTGGAGTGGCCTCCATTCACCTGGATTATTCCAAATCTTTCTTCAAATCAGCTCAGAAACCCCCTCCCCTAGGAAGCCCTTCCTCGTCCTTCCCCAGTCTGCCATAAGTACCCTCCCTGTGCCATAAATATTAGAACCCAGCATTCTGTGCTTAAAAAAAAATTAACAAAATGCCCTCAGTATAGTATAAGGGAGCAATAAAAGGAAGTTATTTATAATAAATCAGACTAAATCTTTGAACAAGACAAAACTTGAATTAATTAGTCAGATATATGCAACTATGTAAAGAATCACATTGAATATAGCAGTTCCTAATGCAATTGTAGGTATATGGTGTGAGACTCAAATTTTGTACCACAAAGAGCTTTTCCATCAATGACTTGACTTTCTAGAATGACAAACAACTCTTGGTAAGTTCTGAACAGAATAAAGGGTAATCTCATTGCAGTTTACACAGTATTTGCATTCTTAGGAAAGTCAGCATACATGACAAATCTTTCACCTATTGTCTCTTGACACATTTTGTCCCATATTTTAACCTCTTTGAAATTAGGAAATTCATCTTATAGTCAATGGCTCCTTACAGTCTCTTTCAAACAGATGGCAGTCAAGGTAAGCAAACTTGGTCATCTGTTCATATTAGCACTTCAGCTGAGTTATCTGCTTTCGGTATTACATGTGCTGAGCTTAAGTGCTATATAAAATGTCATTTAAAGAGATTATGCTATGATTCAGCATTGAAACAAATAGTTATTCATAGACATGAAAGCAGGGAAGTGGAACATCATTTTGAAATTAAAAAATATTTATCATTGGAAGAATGACCATCATTCAATATTTTTTCCAAAGAAACATCTAATTGCTTTATAGAGCACATTCCTTCATTAAAACAATGATGGCACCATAAATAAATTTTGTCTTATGTTTTCTTAATAAACATGTGCAAGGATTGACTATCACATGCCACTCTATGCAACAGAAAGCAGAAGAATTTGTAGATCCCTCAGAATAACAGAAAGCAGAATTTGTAGATCACTCAGAGTAGATGAAAGAAATTTCAAAGGAACAAGAGCTATTGAGACCTATTTGTGTGTTGTGCAGAACTATATTTAAAGCATTATGTCCTAATTTAATTTGCAGCATTTCTTCCTTCTCAGTTATAAATAAAATTATAGTACATCTTAAAATCAATAATATACTGAATGAAATATGATACATGTATATCTTATAAAATATTCCAAAACCATGTAGAACCTGGAACTATTCTTCACTGCAAAGGACTGACCTACAAATTGTAAGATATCTAGAATGCTTGTCTCCTGATAACCAAATGTCATGATTATGACAACAAAATTATCCAATAAATTGCAGAACACCCCTGGGAAAGGGAGTGGGGATTGGATGCTGCTTCTGTTGGGAATAACTGTCCTAGAGCTTATCCCAGGAACTACTTCATAACATGTTTTCACTAAGTGCTTTCCAAAGGACGATTGAGCAGTGACTAAACTTTAAAATTTCCCAATAGTTGAACACGACTTGCTCAGCCATTGACCCTCTGTGGAGAATGGATTATTTGATTATTCCTACTGGGGGCTTTAGTTTCCTTACGTAAAATTTTTGCCCTCTGTTTAATATTGCATTATTTTAGCAACTGAGATCAAAATATGACTTACTTTTTTATTCACTCACAGACATGTTCAATAAATACTTACTAACAATTTACCATGAACCAAACACTGTAGTAAGTACTGTGAAAAGAATGTAAAACAGAATGTGTATAGATTGTGCCCTTCCTTAGCTGATGTCATAGGCAGAAAATTTAAAAAGCAAATAATGATTAAATGAGTTAAGTACTCTGAAAACAACGAAGTGGTAGAACTAAGATTCATTTGAGTTTTAGTCATACTAATTCATTTTGTCAATGACAAATGCATTCTTATTTGGAATGCAGATATCATTGTCACTCCAGTATCTCTGGAGGCTACTATAAAAATCCCATTTCTGTGAGATTCTTTTGGCTGAATGAAGAAAATGACTACCAGAATAAGTGTCAGTATGGTATTTTTACTTTACATTGGTAAGAATGACGGATACTTTAAATGACAAATGTTGAAATAAGGATCTCTGTCTTAAGCTTTTAGCCCCCATTTGTTTTCTCAAGAGTTCTACAATTTCAGTCTCAAAATGGCCCCAGCAGAAATGCTTAGCCTTGAAGGGCTGTTCAGCAAAACAAGTCCTGAACACTCTTCAATTTGAACACAGAAGGACAATTTACACATGCCAGCCATTCTGTCAAGTGTAATATAAAGTGGAAGAATGATCCAAACTTTCATTTCCTCAATTTAATGAACAAGAGATTTAATGATATAATCTCTAATTGACATTTTTATTATTAGACATAATTGAATTTACTTTTTGAAAAGTATATTACTACTGTTATTGAATTGCAAACAGGCACTAATAGTTTTACAGATTATAATTACTTTTAAAAAATGAATTTTCTCTTTGTCCTCTTTCTTACACATATGTATACATCTATCCCAAGCTCTAGTATTTTGAAAGGAAAAAAATGAAAGATGACTAGATATCAGAAATAAAAATTAAATGAATAAGTGGAGTAGGCTTGCCTCAAGCTCTCTTGCTAAGTTATAATTGGGGCCAAAGAGATTACCCTAAAAGTCAACAAAATCTAGTTTTCACGTTATACTTTCATCATTATATTAAAATGTTTCTTTTTTCAAAAATGGCAGAAAATAACATAATCAAAACTAAAGTCTTAGATCAAAAGACATGATTACTTATCCCTCAGTGATCTCAGATGTTATCTCTCTTTAAATAAAGAGATAGCACACTTTTAAGGTACAATCTTTAAGAAATATATTTCTAATGTCTATAATATTTTTGGAAATATTCTTCAACTCCAAAATAACTAGATTATTTATTTATTTATTTATTTATTTATTTATTTTAGAGATAGGGTCTCACTCTGTCACCCAGGCTGGAGTGCAGTGGCACAATCATAGCTCACTCTAACCTCCAACTCTTGGGTTCAAGTGACCCTCCCACTTTAGCCTCAAGAGTAGTTCCAAATACAGGCAGGCACCACCAAGACCAGCTAATTTTTTCTTTCTTTCTTTTTTTTTTTTTTTTTTTGGTAGATACAGGGTCTTGCTATGTTGCCTAAGCTGATCTGGAACTCCTGGCCTCAAGTGATCCTCCCACCTGGGCCGCCGAAAGTGGTTGGATTACAGGCATGAGCCACTGCACCCAACTTAGATAATTTAATATAGTGAATTAAATATCCTGTGCTCCAATCACTAGAGTATTTTTGTTTCCCCAAGTTTCTGATTCATTTCTGATCACTGAAATCTTTTTATGTTGATATTTAAGCATTAATATCTGACCTTGTCCACTGTATCTTCTTTCTTTTTCTCATTATCCCTTCCCCATGACACACACCCCCCAAATCTTTTGTTCCACATTTCTGAGTGGTAAAGATGAGAAATTCACTGCTTGTCAGGGTGTTAACAAGATCATCTAAAATAAACCTAGCGGGTAGCATTTACAGATAAACTACAGCATCATGAATATGGATGTGAAAACAGTCAAGTTTGAAACCTTAGAAAATTGTAAGTGCTACAGTTAAATCTTAAACCTAAAAAAAAATAAATTTAGTATTTTACTGCTTCTTTTAATGAGCTAAATACACTTCGATTCTGCTATAATAACATGACATTTCTCATACATTTAAAAAAATGACAGTTTAAAACACAAAATAACCTTCCCATTACCATAAAGCCCACAAACACCTGTGCATCTGTATATTCTCAGAATTAAAAGTTTGTGACAAGGGTTGTCTAAAAAACAATTTTGTTCTTCTCCTCCTCCTTACCACTTTAGTGGTAAAACAGGTGACTGGAAATGTGGTTATGAATGTATTATTCTTATAGATACCTCTTCTATTCCCAATGTGAAGTGAGGACACTCCTACAAGGCACTTTTATAGGTATGGAGTTATAAAAGTACTAGACCTTGAAACTTTCATTTCACAGATGCAGAATCTAAGAGCCTAAGGAGTCAATACATTTGCCCGATAAAAAACAGCAAGTTCTCCCATCCAAGTACTAACCAGGCCCGACCCTGCTTAGTTTCTGAGATCAGATGAAGACAGAATAATGGCCAAAAAACATATAAAAAATGTTCATCATCTCTAATCATTAGAGAAATGCAAATCAAAACCACAGTGAGATACTACCTAACCTCAGTGAGCCAGGCCTCTATCAGAAAATCCCAAAACAACAAATGCTGGCGAGGATGTGGAGAGAGAGGGACTCTCTTACACTGTTGGTGGGACTGCAAATTGGTGCAACCTTTGTGGAAAAGAATTTGGAGATTCCTCAAAGAGCTAAAATTAGAATTACCATTTGATCCAGCAATAGCATTATTAGGCATCTACCCAAAAGAGCA
>CAUYRT010010416.1:0-187126 GCA_963574885.1 Lepilemur ruficaudatus
ACTTTGACAGAGTAGATTTTTGAATGTAACAAGATAAGTCAACTTGAGTGGTAATATATTTTGGGAAATCAGTTCACTACAAATTGTGACTGTAAACATTGTACTGTAAATGCTTTGTAGTTTTCCCCCAATAAAAAAAAAGGGAGAAAAAAAAAAACCCTCTCCATTCTATTTATATATATATATATATATATTTTTTTTTTTTTTTTTGAGACAGAGTCTCACTGTGTTGCCTGGGCTAGAGTGCTATGGCATCAGCCTGGCTCACAGCAACCTCAAACTCCTGGGCTCAAGCGATTGTTCTGCCTCAGCCTCCCAAGTAGCTGGGACAACAGGCATGTGCCACCATGCCTGGCTAATTTTTTTTCTATGTATATTTAGTTGGCCAATTAATTTCTTTCTATTATTAGTAGAGACGGGGTCTCGCTCTTGCTCAGGCTGGTTTCGAACTCCTGACCTTGAGCAATCCTCCCGCCTCGGCCTCCCAAAGTGCTAGGATTACAGGTGTGAGCGACCGTGCCCGGCCTCTATCTATATTTTTTGAATGACTAAATTTTTTCAGTGTTAAAAGAATCTTAGAACTATCTAATTAAGCAGTCCCAACCATCCATTTCCATCTTCTAATTTTAAAGCTAGCCATGGGATCTATAAGCTGTCTTCATTGTTTTAAAAAGCCTAACAAAAATCAACATTCATCCCTAATAAAACTCAGGGGCTAACACACCAGTTTTCTTTGCTTTGGGCTTAAACATTGTTTGTTTGACAGTAACACTGGCAGTTTTGCATTAATCAGATAATCTGATGGGCAGTGATTACCATAGGAGTCTATCCTTTTTTTTTCTTCCCACATTCTTACCTTGTCCTCAGAGAAAGGAACTTCTGCTAACTTTGGCTCTCCTACAGAAAGCTGTGGGGGCAGCTTTCACCCGTCTTCCCATCCCCTCACTTGCCTCTCCACAGAAAGAGAAAGTGGAGTCTGTTTGATGACATCGGCAAGAGCCTGGTGGTCCGGTTTTGGAGCCTGGTCTCTCTGTTGCACAGGGTTAGTGTGTTAAATGTTGTCTCATTGGGAACGAGTTCTCTTGTCACAGCTTCCCTTCTGGAGCTGCCTCTGCTTATCCCAAGAGATAAGAAACCCAGCCCTGCTGTCCTTTGTCTTCCCTGGTGGTCACTGGCTGAGGCTGGGGTGGCAGTGGAGGGGTAAGTGAGGACAGTCCAGCCATGCCCAGCCCCCAGCGAGCATCCCAGCCATGTTTTCTAAGATAAATAAAGGATAAGATCTGATGCCCACTTAACTTCATACTTTGAATTTACACAGGATTGGTCAAAATGTGGAGAAGAAAAGTGGCATGTAGTAGGATTTAAGCCCCCTCTGTGAACTTCTGACAATATCTCCAATTTATTTAATTGGGGGATTAATTGACAATAAATGACATTTGATAGATATAGTTTTTTTATAAAAACATATCCACTTGAGAAGAGGGGCTTTTAAAGGTAGTCATTGAAGGTAAATTTTGGAAAACACCGATCTAGTCTAATTCCTTTATTTCTCAGACCAGACCGCTGAAATCCAGAGCAATAAGTCACATTTCCGGGGAGCAGCAGAACAGAGCCAGACATGGAGCCCGGATCTCTTGAACACCCTCTGCGGGGTCTCTCCCCTGCTTCACCAGCCTGTCTCAAATCCAGCTCGTGAATTACTTCAGGAGGATCTTGGAACTCAACACGGTTGGAGCTAATAATTCTGATCACTACTCTACAGGAAACAACTTGGGGATAGGCTTTCCTGAATGCAGTGTAACCTTTGTAACCTTGGCTACATGTAAGATCCACTGGTGAACTTTTAAAAATCCTAATGTCCAGGCCACACCCCAGACCAATTAAATGAGAACACAGGAGGTGAGACTAAGGCACTACTATTTTTAAAATCTCACTAGGTGATTTCAATGTGCAGCCAAGTAGAGAAGCACTGCCTGTACATTTTTCTCAGTAAAGACAGATGCAAAGCTTTTGATTAAGAATTACCTTAACCTCAGCCACCCAGAGGGCAATTAGGAAGCACTTAAAATTAACTTGACTCCCTCTAACACAGTGCCTTGTGCACGGAGGTGATCAATAAATATTCGTTGCTGTAGGAAGATGTTATACTGAAGTATCAGCTTTGACTTAAATAAACCACCCAAAATAAGAGCTACTCTTTATTGAAATTTTAAGAGAATTTGGGTTGGTGAGGCAGACTGGAACCTGTTCTCTTGAACACAACCTTTGTGTAGAACAAAAAACCTCGTTCACTCTGTGGGAGCTCAGAATTTGTACCTGAAATCTACAAAGACCAGACAGGAACTAAATTTGAGTGATTCTGTCTTTCTTTCTATTCTTTAAATGGCCTCTTTTTAAAACATAGAAGACATTTTGGCTAACTTCCCTCTTAATACCAAAGAAAGGGGATGATGAGTGTCAACATGTCTCCCCGTAAGAATGGTTGCAGTGAGCTGACGGAAGCTGACACAAGAAGGCTTTGGGTAAAGAGGAATATTTATTTTCTGTCTTCTTTGGGATTAGGTTCAAGGACAAGATGGAAAAGAATTCAGAACTGGGTGCCAGAAAGTGAAACCTTCCATTCTTCCTTTGCTAAATAACTGTGTGATCTTAGACATAAAAGTCTGACATCAGTCCTCTCATTTACAAAATGGTGATGCCTCTTTATTTTATAGACCTGTGTGTGAAAATCAAATTAAGTAGTAAGTGGGACTGTTTGTGTGGGAAGCATGATGTTTCCTCAAGATGTAACCAATCTGGACCTTGGCAAAATTGATATTCAATCTAATATTTAAGAAAGCAAAAACTACATATCCACACGTCATTGAACAAAACTTAATGAGGAATGAACAGTTCTGGGTGTTGCTTTTGAATTGTTGATACAAGAGTGAATTAAATGGACATGCCCCCTGACCTCAGGCTGTTTACTGTACCGAAAAATAAAGATGACTACACAGAGAAGCCAGCCTTCCCTGGGATACTATGTTATCCTTCAGTAATAACCCCAAATTTCAGGTGGCTTACAATCACAACTGTTTTTTTCATTCTTGTTATGCAATGTTATGTGACTTTGCTCACATCTCTTTTTATTGTGACATTCAGGCTGAAGAAGAAACTTTTACATGGTATATGCTGTTTTCATAGCCAAGGAAAAACAAAGGGGCTGGTGAAGACACATTGAGATTCATAAAGCTTCCATCAGACCTGATGTACGTTGTACTATCTTCTGCCAGCCATAGTAAGGCACATGGCCAAGCTCGACATCAGTGGGGCAGGCCAGAGCCCTCCCTCACGAAACCCTGCAAGGCCATCTGATAGGGATATATCCTTATGGAGAAGCCAGTGATTAACTGAGAGGGATAATAGAGTCTGCCCCACAGTAGGAAATCTCAGAGTGGTGTGATTAGCTGAGGATAGGAAAGTTCAGGTTACTATGGGAGGAGAAGGAGGGACATCTAACTCTAAGAAAATTGGGGGTTTGGAAAAGTTTCCCAATGTGAGTGACTTCTGGAGATGAGTAGGAATTAGCCAGGTGGATGTGGTTGGAGGGGTTTTAGGCAGGAAAGAGTACACATCCAAAGGGTCCTAGGCAAGAGGAAACATGGAAAATTTAGAGACCTGACAGTGCTTTGCATGGCTAGAGCATGGAATACAAAGGTGGAGTGGGCACAACTAGGGATAGAAAATTTGGGGCCCTATAGACAGGTTGCACACATAATTTATCTTCTACCATATATATCTTCCAAATTAAACCACTTTTGGCAGTGAAAGAAGATGCTGTTAATAAGTATGCTGGGACAACAAGCATGAAACAGCCTATCGTGGGCAACCCAGGGTGAAGGTCATCTGACTGACAAACCACATTATGAAACTTGAACTTCATTTTATGGGCAAGACTTTGAAGAGCTATAAGCAAGGGAGAGGCTGTTACTCAGATTTACATTTTAGGAAGCTCATTCTGACTAGAATGTAAAGGATGGATTTAGCGGGGAAGAATAGAGTCCAGGAGACCACAGACCATAGCAATAATCCAGGTGAGAGAAGATGGACAGTTGGACCTCTCTCCCACACACATACACACTTGTATACATACATGCATCCATGCTATCTGCTATATATAAAAGCTGGGCACATTTCAGCATGAAATATCCCTGGCCTACAAAAGTCCCATAAATTCATGCATTTGTTCCCAGGGAGGATCAGGAACAAAGGGAGAGACTAACATCTACAAACTATAATACACAGTCTCAAGAATACTTTAGTGACAACAGGAGTCTGTCCACTCACCAAGCATGTGAGGAAGACTCAAAACCATGTAAACCCTCACACATGACTCTCAGTTCCAAGAGACCAGCTTTCCCTAAGGATTTCCATGGTAGAATGCAATTGGCATGTACATCCAGCATCCAAGACAGCTCAGAACTGGGGTGGTTCCAACAGCTTAGATTGGTCACACTTTTGATTCATGTCTGAGATTTGCTGGGTGCTTATGCTGAGAGTTCTAAAGTGAAACAGGCCAGCATTATCATCTGCACCCTTTCTGCTGGTGCAGGAAGGCTTTTGTCTGGCCATCTTTTAGGAAGAACACACTTGCTGCTTTGTGGTTTGAGGGAATACACCAAGATTTGGAAAGATCAGTTTGTGATGATGCATTGCATTCTGTGTGAGAACCTAGAGGTGAGTAGGCTTCTCTGAGAAGTTCTGATCAGGGAGAGTTAACCCTAACTGTTGGCAGAACAGAACACCCACAAGGAATGATTCAAAGGCTCTGGGAGTCCTCCTCTCCATCATGCTGATGTCAGGGCCATCCCTTTCACGTCAGCCTTGGCCTCCTTTCTCTCTTTGTCTCCGAATTCTGTTCTTTCTTTCTTTCTTTCTGTCTTTCTTTCTTTCTTTCTTTCTTTCTTTCTTTCTTTCTTTCTTTCTTTCTTTCTTGTTTTGTTTTAAGCCACCTTCCATTCTATCAACCATATATAGAAGAGCTCTTTGAAAGAGAAGTATAGCAAGAATATTCAGACATTCATCCCAAGTTCTAATTAAGTGGCACTCACATTCTTTTTTGATGCCATCCCCATCAAACAGCATCATACACCTATGCCTTCCTTTGCTTATTTTGCAGTTTTTAGCTCTGTCTGACATGCTCACAATGCAACTCTCTCCCTCACCTCTGCCATTCTGCTCCCTTATTTCAACCCAGGGCCTTCCAAGTCAGATTTTGCAGCTATTCCAATCTCATAGTGTTTCCTAGTGTGTATTTCCAGCCCTCTTGTCTTCTTGCCACCAGTGGTTCCATTGCAGACTTTCTCACTCTTTTTCCTTCTTCACTACTCAGCCTCATATAGTTCTCAAAATATTTTGAAAGCAAATGCTTTTGCCTAATAATGGTAGCTAACACTTCTGACAGCTTCCAGTGTGACAGGATGAGCAATGAGCTATTTGCATGGACTGCTTATTTCATCCTCACCACCATCAATAAGGTAGGTGATTTTATTAACCTTGCTTTACAGAATTGGGAAACTGAAGTCAAATACACAGCCAGAAAGTGTAGAACTTGGCAAGAAAAAGCCAAGCCCCAAGTGCCCAATATACAGTATGTGTCTGAGTTAGAATGGTGTTTAGCTACGAGTAATGGGAGGGGAAAAACACAACTCCAATTTTTTGTTTTATTTTTAATTGGCAAATAATAATTGTATATATTTATGGAGTACCAACTCCAGTGTTTTAAATAGTGGTGTACTTTTATCATGTTGCAAGAACTCCAGAAGTAGGTAATTGCCTGGATTGGTTCAGCAATTCAACAATGTCAGGACTAATATCTTCCAAGATGGCTGCACAGCTCCAAGGACACATCTGCCTTTAAAGCTAAAGGAAAAAGGACTTTCTTCTTAAGAGTTTTTGTCTATAAAATGTTGACAGAAATTAAAGCTGTTGAATCAGAAATAATTTCATAAAGGTTTATTGGAAGCCAAATGTGAGGATTGACCTGGGAAGACATACCAACAAATTTGGAAGTATTCCAGAATCTGTTACAAGTTGGAAGGCTTTCACAAGAACATTTAGGAGAAGGGAGCCTGACTCATCGTATCAGAGTTGTCCTTTTTCATTTGAGGGTACGATACAGAAGTTACAATCATTGGCTACAATGTTTACATGCAGGACAATCAGTAGAACTTCATCATTCAGAAACAAATTAGCAAAACTGCATGATTCATAAACAAATCAGCATCCTTTTCCATGTAGTAGGTCATGCATTAATCAGTATGTCAACAATATGAGGAACTCAGATAAGATTCTTTACTCAGGGATAAGATTTTTTTAATCAGGGACAGAATATCTCCATGAATCATAAGACCTCCCCAAGGTGGGTTAGTTTGGAAGCCTGTTTACTTTTAAAGTAAACTGTCAAGTGTGACCTGTAGATTATCATAAGGAAGGGAATTACCCCCTGCCCCACTACTATCACCATCACCAAATTCCCCTTACTGCTCATTGTCAGAACTGGGCAATGCCCTCTCTCCCCCTGCAGAGCATTTATTGCCAAGTGGTAAGGAGTTTGCCATGGCTGATCTACAACAATCATAATTCATGCCTTGAGCCTGGGGTGCAAACCTACACACCTGAAGCTAACTCTAATTCACTAACTGAAAAAACTGGGATTATGTGGCAAGGAAGAAGGAGTAGAAACAACTATTGGGGATACAATTTACAGCATCTTCCAACACTCAATGGGTATTAGTTCCCATTTCTATTTCCTTTACTTATTTATTTATATTTTGAGATGGAGTCTAGCTATTGCCCAGGCTGGTCTTAAACTCCTGAACTCAAGTAATCCTCCCACCTCAGCCTCCCAAGCAGCTGGGACCACAGGCATGCACCACAGTGCCTGGCTTCTACTCCCTTTAGAGTAGAGAGGAATCAACTCCAGGTGGTACTCTTTTATGTTGAGATTTGGATGTTGGATGGCCCTTGTGGGTGGTGCAAGGTAGATCTGAATCACAGATGAGTCAGTCAAATTTTCAGAAAACAGCTAAAGCTTGCTTCTGATCCTCTGAGAGTGTCTGATTCAAAGGGCATTTATCAACATATTAAAAAAAACTCCAAGTATTTTGTGGGACTCAATGCAAATTGATTCTATGGTATTGTGAAGCATCAAAGACTAAATATTATTCCCCTAACTCATTTTAATCTCTGATTACCTGATATGTTTATTAAAAAGTAATTGATCGTCTTGTCAGCTGATGGCTAACAATTTTAGTGGTTGTCTACCCAATACCTACTTTCCTTTTCTTCCTTGGGTCCATCTAGCCTTAGCCTGAGGCTACCAGAATGTGGGTGTGAATCCTGGAGGTGTAGCAACCACCCTGCAACCATGAAGCAGCTAGTATGAAGAAAAAGCCAATGCCAAAGGGGAAGAGTAGAAAACTAGGAGACTGAGACATGCTGGTATTGCACAGCTGCCGAACAGGCCTGGCCTGTCTACCCTAGACTTTCTGATAGCTGAAAAAAAAATGGATGTTAAATCTCTGTAGGTGGGTTTCTTCTACCATCAGTTGCAACTTCTACAGTTTCCAATTGTGTTGCAGTTAAAATAATTGTCATATATGTAGAAATGGTGTTTCAGAGCATTGTGGGTTAAAAGAAAGCCTGGACCTCATCCTAAGAAGTAATTTTCATTTAAAATTAGTACCTAGTCCAGAGTGGAAGTTGTCAGCCTTAAAGTCCTTTTGGGCTCATCCTACCTTCTTCATTTGCCACCCTTCCTTAATAAAGGTAAAATCACTTAAAATCCCTCAGTTTGGTGTCTGACCTATAGTAAGCACTCAAAAAATATTATGGATTTTTAGCTTTTTGTAGGTAATTTCAGTTTCATTTTCACCGTCTTCAAAATAATAGCAACAGTATTCTGCTAAATAGTCAGGATTAATAGAAGTGACATATGTGAAGTACCTGGAACATCCAGTCATTCATTCAACAAGCACTAATATAGCATCCACTATGTGCCAGGCACTGTTCAAAGCACTGGGGATAGATACAGCAACAAACAAGACAAAGAGGGACCCTGATCCTGTCCTCCTGGGCGCATACAGACTATAAAGTATAAACATCTGAGACAACCAGCTTGTCTGCTGAGAATATTGCTACTAAAAAGCCAAAACAGATGCTGGGATAAAGTTGCATGGGTGGGGGTTTATTTTAGTCCAAGTCAGGAAAGGCTTTAGTGAGGAGGTGACATCTGAGCAAAAAAGGAGTGATGAGAAAGTACAAATGGAGGCAGAGAACTCAGTAAATAGTCAATGTACAATTTATTTATATTCTTTTCTCATTTAAGTCTCACAACAACTTTATTGTTCTCATTTCACAATTTGGGAAAATTAAGATATAGTGAGGTTAAGTAATTTGTTTGAGATTGCAAAGCAAATAAGGTGCAGAGCCAGCATTTGAACCACCATTTAACCTGAAATGAGACCTGGATTCCAATACTCCTGAATGGAGAGCTGCTTAGCCAAGGCATTTTTGCTGTGCTGCATGTATACACACAAGAGAGGGAGCCTCTCAGGCAAGTGTGCTTCACCAAGTGTGAAGACCCAAGCCTTAGAAATAACTGACTGAGTTAAAGTTCCCAGAGCACAGGGACATTGTCTTCTCATCTGGGTATCTCGTCCCTGGCTGCATGATGAGGAACTTGATGTGATTCCAAAATATCATCAGGATGGCCTACGTCTCTGGAGAGATGAGCCATTGGTTCTATTCTAGTCACCAATGTCATGTAGAACCACCTTTGCCATATCAACAGGTGCAAAAATCTCTCTTGGGAGACTCAAAGGTCAAGTCTGTCTGATAATAAGTTAATGAGGAAGAAGAGATCTTGAGAAGGAAATCTTTGCTGCACTCCTCTCAAAACTCTAACATTTTCTTCTTCATACCAAAAAAAAAAAAAAAACTTACTGAGGACTTACTATGTGCCAAATACACTGATGATAAGGACAGTCAAGTTCTCTGTTTTCCTTGGGCTTTCATCAAGAGCAGGGAAAGGAGACAAGAAAAAACCTCATGAATAAAGTGCTATGAAGAAAATAAAATTAGGAAATGAAAGGGGCAGGGTGGGAGGGACAATTCAGAGAAGGTGGACAGGGAGGACATGTGGACTGAGGCCTGGGGATGGCCATGACGAGGAAGAGCCCACCAGGAAACACCTGGCAAAGAGGGCTCCACAGTCCCTGGTCACACTCAAGATACAGAAAAAACAGGCCAGTGAAGCTGAACATGGTGAGCTAGGGGTGGGAGGGGTGAGATAGAGTGGAAGAGATAGATGGGACCACATCATATGGGGCCTCGTTGGCTACAGTGAAAAAGTGGAACTCTCTGTTGTCCCAGTGAAACTCGTGGAGTGCCACCAAGGTGAACATACACAGGGGCCCCTTTGTGCATGGAGAGTTTGGAGACCCCATGGCCACCCCCTACTCACCCACTGAGGAGCCTCCATGAAAACTTGTGGTCTGTGTTTGCCTTAGCTATTGCTGATTGCTGGTAAGATGACTGGAATATGAATGAAGCTCTCAGGATGGCATGGAGCTCCATCTTCGCATCCTGTGTAACCACTCATCACTGGGAGATGGCAGATATTCCAGGAGGCTAGAAGCCAAGTGAAAAAAAATGTTCCTATATTTCTTTCTTCACTTCAGCGTATACGTATTTCAAGAAACAAGAGTTTTCTTTGCCAGCCTGCCCCACAGCCATTCTGAGCTTCTCTGTGCATGCTAAAATAGTATACACTAAATACTGATGCAGCAGGTCCTTCCAGCTCCACGAAGTCATTTGTTGAGAATATCCTTGGGTAGCAAATCTCCTTCTCAGGATCTTTAGCTCTTGTTTGAAGTTATTCTAATGTTACTCCCAAGAACCCAGAAAGGTCAGATATTTTAGTTCAAGCCCATATCTAATTAATTGTAGTATTTATGTTTAAATAGATCAATAGCCAAGTTTGACCTCAATGTACAATGTGAGCTATTACAATATCATTGCAATGTGAAAGAAGCTGTAATATGTGGGTCAGGTAAACCACTTGTATTGAACCCAGCAATACAGAGGAGAAGCTCTTGTTCTAATGAACATAGTACTTCAATGTTAAAAATGGGAAGGCCGTGCTCAGGTTCCACTCACAGCTAAGTTCTGAACCTGAAAGGAATAAGAGTCTTTATTTAGGACTCATAGCTTCAAGAAGAAAGAGAGAATAAATTTCTGTTGTTTCAAGCCACACAGTTTGTGATGTTTTGCTATGGGAGAACTAGGAAGCTGACACACAAAAACTTGCTATACTGAACTCTTTAAGTCTAGGGATTATACATTCCACTCAGCATGGTGTCAGGTATAGAAGTCATTTCATTAAATGAGAGAGTGAATGAGATCTGTATGATTAGAGAAAACACTCAGATGTTTGTTGATGATTGGATGGCTGGTTGAACAGTTTGCTTTTCATTTTTCAATTTGATGTTTTACAAAAGAGCCATTCAGTTATAAAACTGTTTTCAATTCATTAATTAAGACAGGGCCTTGCTCTGTCACTCAGGCTGGAGTGCATGATCATAGCTTAACTGCACCCTCAAACTCCTTGGCTCAAGCAATTCTCCTGTCTCAACCTCCCAAGTAGCTAGGATTACAGGAATATGCCACCATACCTGGCTAACTTTTTAAAAAAAATTCTTATAGATATGGGGTCTCTCTATGTTGCCCAGGCTAATCTTGGACTCCTGGGCTCAAGTGATCTTCCCACCTTGGTTCTCAAAGTGCTGGGATTACAGGTGTGAGCCACCATGGCTGGGCAGTTATAAAACTTTTTTAAGTTAAGAAAAAGATGCCTTGTTTTATGTAATTAAAACAAACACTTGCTAACTAACTTTATTAGTTAAATTATGCAATAATTCAATCATTTTTATATGCCACCCCTACGTAAAGAAAGCTCCGTTTAAAAGCAGAGATACATAAAATTGTAGTTTACTGAATTTTGAATGCATTTTTAAAAGAAAACTTCACCTATGACACTATTAGCCAGTACTGGCTAATAATCCACAGAACTGCTGCTTCCTTGCTTGCCTCTTATTCTTTCTCTTTTGTTTAATTGTTTTCAAATTAAAGTAGCAGTCTGAAAGCTCTGCCCTGACTGACTTTTCCAGAAAATCCACATGTCTATGAAATGAACATTACTACTCCAAGGACAGACTCATCAGGGTTTCTTCTTCTTTTCTTGTTCCTTTGACCCCTTTTCTTGCTTCTCTCCATAGTAAATATGTTAATGTTATCAGATGTAAGAACTTTGAAATCATGTGGGCCTACAAATCCAGACAACATTAGAAAAGGAGCCAAAACTCAGGATTGCCTTTTTTTGCTGAAATTAGTTTCTACCCAGCTTAGTAGGCTGAAAAGAGCAGGGCAGACAAATCAGACATGTATCTTCAGCCCTTTCCTCATCCAAACTCCTCATATAATGTGGTTACAAATTAATAACCCCAAAGGCAGAAGTTTCAACTACCCAGAGACATTCAAGGCCCTGGGTGATCTGTTCTTTAACCAGTCAACACAGAATGCAGGAGGAAATCATCCTTGTGCTACCCCAGAGCTAATAGGGTAGAAGATGCAAACAAACTGAGGAGGTGATCTCATTGGTAGGGGAGAAATAGGCTTGGCGGATTTCAGTTTCTCCACCAGGAAGGTGGGTCATCGATGTAACATACTTTTAATTAAGGAAGTTTGAGAGGCTTCTTTATCACATGGGTAAACAATTTCTTAGAGTAATAGAGAGGTTGTCAATGATTCTTTTATGTTCAAAAAACCCTATATTGTGCTGTAGGTCAATGAGAAGCTGTGGAAGGTGAGATCTGTTCAATACTCATGGCCTAAGGTCTGCAGAAATTTCCATAATATAAAGAAGGATCCTACAGGGACAAGAGTGCTAAACTGCAGAGGTTCTTTTTTTTTTTTTTTTTCCTCCTGGCTATCTTGGCTCCTTTGCCTCATCTTCCATAAACATGCTGAACAACATGCATGGTTAAACTGCCTTCTCTTAAATAAACCCAGGGATTAAAATTAAAACTTTGACCAATCAATCTATCTTAATAAAAAAATTTTATCAACTCAAGTTTGCATCAGACAGTAGGAAAAAAATTATGTGGATAGAATGAAATTTTTAAATGCAATTACAGAAGAGGCAGCTGAATATTTGATTATCCTACCTTAGAATCTTGGACTTGACCTCCATAAATGCCTGGTAGACTATCTAGTCCTTTTACCCACTGCCAGGATTTCTTTTTGCCCTGTACTGACTTTTTAATCTCCCTGTTTTCCAAACCAATTGTTGTCAGGGCTGTAATGGTCAAAGAAAAGTTCCAAAAGGAATCACATTTTCTTAGGGTTTTTTTTCAAACCATGGCGGCAAATCCAAATCTTTAGTTTCCTGAGCCCATCAAAAAGAACATACTATTCTTAGCAAAGACAGAGGCATAAAATAGGAAATTTCACCCAATTTAAAATCTGAACAAGAACAGCTCAAAATGAAGAATTCTAACACCAGAGTAACAGATTCTATTCAGCTCAGTTTGATCAAGTACAGTATCATGAGAAATTTGTTTTCCTGCATTCATCTTTACCATGGTGATTCATCCCTTTCTCCAAAAGGGGCCAGGCTGCTGGGCTACCTATTTAGCTCAAGGGAAGGGCCTGACATGCTTTTGTAGGTGTGATTGAGGAATTGAGGGCATTGGGGGTCCTATTCCTGGCAATGCTGATTTGAGGGGACATTTGTCTTTTTGTTGTTGTTGTTGTTGTTTTTCTGTGTAGTGCTTCATACACTTGGGGACTTCTCAGCCTTTTGAGCTTCAGAGACAGGAAAAGCCCAGCATGACTATAAAAGTAGAAACTGCCATACCCTTGCTTTTCTAGCTTCTCTTGCAGGGAGAGCGGGAGCTTATGACTTGGCCTCCAAGAATCAGACTCAACAACACCAGACAGAATCAGAAGGCAAAGATGCATAGAAGTAGGCACCACATAGACCTTTTCTCTAGTGCCGATGGTGGTTGATAGTTTCAGGGTGACCACATTCCAGGTGGTGCAGTGGCTGTAGCTTAAATGGCATCATCTTGTGTTTGGTGTGTGCAGTGATGGTTTTCTCATCATGCCTGCTCTGTCATGATTGTGGCTGTTATCTCTAATTGCTTAGCCTTAAGTGTGTTTCTCTAGTGCTTGTAGTGATCTGTAAAATACCCAAGATCTTTTCATATATGTCTCTCTGCTAAAACAGAGTTCTGTCTTGCAACTATGAGCACTGATGTTCATAAATAAATATCAGCACCTCCTTTGCTCTAACTGTTGTGTAGAGTATGGAAAAATTTTCATTTGTATCCCCTAAGGGAATGTTGTTACTGAATGTTGATTGCTTTTCTTTAGTCTAAATTAATTAAATGACACAATATCTATTGTAGAAAACAAACAAAGATCATTTTACACAGTATACTGCAAATAGTGATTATAGTGTGTGATCTTTCCAGAGAAATAAAAGGAAACAATGTGTTCATTCAGACAGCTCCTGTTGGAAATTGCAAGGCTGTCCTCTACATTGTAATGCATTTCCTCCTTAGTTCTAATGTAGCAAACTCCACAGTGATTTAACAACAAAATAACAGCGGTAAAATCCAGTGTAGGGGTAACAGTTGGAAACAAAGTAAGTGCATGAATCCTGCTTTATGGAAAACATATGGAGCACGTAAGTATTTCTCCACAAAAGATAGGAAAACAAGGAACAAAGCTGTTGTCTCTGATTTGTGGAACAAGAAAGGCTACTCTCTATGCTCAGCTCCATCTTCTTGGGTCCACCCAAAAGCTAGAGACACAGGATGCAGGGCAAACTTGTTTATAAAGCAATCCCCTGCAACAAGACTTTGCTTTTCTTTAAAGCTGGGAGACGCCGTTCATAAGGTTGACCAGTGGATGCCCCCTGACCACTCTGTCACACAGAGAGCACCTCCTCCCACTTCAGCATCATCTGCATTTAATTTACTGTTTATATTTGTTCAAATGCTATTCGGCATCTATAGGCTTCCCAACTGTGGTCCTGTCTCTTCTACCTCTTTGTCTTCACCGAGCACAAAGGTGGCCGTTATTATGTATTTATTTATTGCTAAGTCAGAAGAGGTCATAGATATGTATCCAAACTGTAGCTAAACTTTTGAAGAAAGAACATATTGAAATAAATATCTCACACATATGAAGGAGATTCCATCATAGAATCAGGCTGAAGAGGAAGCTGCCAGTGATGAGGGTGTTGGGTATGTGTGCACATATACAGGCTCTGGGAGAAGAGGGGAAGAGAAAGGACTTTCTCCTTCTTCCAAGGAAAGCAAAAGCCAGGTTTTAGGCAATTCATTAGTTAGCTGGCTGGTAAGTTATTTTGTCTGTTTGTTTGGTTTGCTCTCTCACACAAAACATCAGAGCTGATAGGAACAGTTCAAATCCAGGATATCAGCATCTTTTCTCAAGGAGCAGGGCATGAGAACTGCTTATAAATGCCATTCTACACATATTGAGAGCCTATTACTCTTGATGCACTACAGAATATATTAACGTATTTAATCTTCACATCCTCATGTGGTAGGTTTTATTTTTATCCCACTTTGCAGATAAAAAAACTGAGGCTCAGGGATGTCAACCACTGTCTGACAGTCCATGGCTAGTAGGTAGCAGTGACGGGATGCAAGTCCTAGGTCGTCTTAAATTGTTCCCGTGGCTTTGTTTAATAGCTCATCAAATTCCTTTTTGAATACAAAAATGAGTTATCATCAAGGACTGATGAGAGCTTTTATACACCTATATATTTGTAATACATTTCCCATATTGGAATATTCAGGTTTTAATGCTTAAAAATGTATGACATGCTAGACAACTCAAAATGGAAGAGAATGAATTGAGGTACTTAAGTGTGAAAGTCCCAGGGGTAGCTGCTCTCTTCCCAGAACACATTCATCTTCTGAGAAGGTAACATCCTCTATCACAGTTTCATCCCAACTGCTGAATGGCCATCTCTAGGCCTTTTCTGTCTCTTTCCTTTATGTCCCATCCTTCTGGCTGCTGCTCCTTCAGCCAGTGCCTTGGACGTGCCTTCCCTGGGGAGAAAGTACCAGATGATTTCCCCCAGAACTGGATCTTACTCTGGACCACCACCCTCACCTCCACTCAGATATTCTCAGAGGGCTCATCATTTTGGTTTTACCTGGACACAACTTTAGGGAGCTGGTGATATCTTTTATTTAACACCATTTCGAAAGACAATTGAGTTTCTCTGTACCCTGCTTGGCCTTAAAATACAAAAACCAGCTAAGTGAATTCTCAGCAGGTATAGCAAAGAAAAGAATTAATAGGTAGTCCTTAAAAAACCCAATTAGAAAACTATTTGGGCTACTTTTGTGTGTCTATGTAATAACTTAGTTAATCCTAAAACCAAAATTAACAGAAGTTTTGTTTATTATTTATTCAAAAATAGTTATGGGCACCTGTATGTACTAGGCGGTTTATACAAGCTGTCTTATTTGAGCCTTGCAATGCCCTTGGGAGGTGTTATTATTATTCCCATCTTTATGGATGAAGAAAATCAGTCTCTGAAGGATTTCATGCTAGAGTACCTAGTTAGTGAGCAGTGGTGTCAGGATTAGACCCTGGTGTGACCACCACAGCCATGCACATTCTTGCCCCATCACTGCCACTGCCACTGCCACGGTCCACTTCATCTGTTCAACCAGAGACGAGCATTTACATTTGCTTTTCAAAAGTAAATGTCAATTTCTGCCAGGGATTTATCAACTGAAAATTGATTATTAAACACATTCATCTCTTTCAACTTGACGTCACATAGGCCAGAGCTCCGTTTAACTTTTTTATAAGCAAATTCTTCTCACCATACTTATCTGCCCCAGGGCTCCCACTCCAGCAGCTGCATGTGGTAGGGAAGCCTGAAGGAGTGACACAGGACAGGCTACCGTGTGTCTCAGCAGAGGATCACATTGAATTACTGGCTTTAATTGGTATTTTTACATTTGTATCATAAATAGGGAGTTGATTTGCCTAAATCTAGCTAACATAGGGAAATGTTTTAATTATGTAGACAGTCCAAGTTGTTGAGTTAGGTCAGGCTACATGTGATTTTAAAAGAAACCAGTAGGATTCTGAAAAAACCAGCAACATCTGCTTATAAAGAAAAACAAATGAATTAAATCTTCTGAACTCTTTTTTTTTTTTTGCTTTAGAAATGAGAAAACAATAAAATAAATACCTATGTCCCTAAGTTATGTGTTGGAGGGATTGCTAGAAAAACCCTAAGCAATTTAATGAAGTGCAAAGCTTGCTGGAGACAGGTGATTAAATTGCAGCATGGATGTCTCACCTCTTGCCTCCCCAAACAAGTAAATCTGGTTGCATTTAAGAAGTCAAGAAGTATTTTTTACATAACATTTAAATGCTTTTCCTTCTTTTTTTGTGTTCCCTACACTCCATCATTAATTTTCTAAAATTCTAAGCTTTTAGGCCTATGGCAATAGTAATTATTCCAGAAAGCAGATAATTCTGATGTTTACAAAATCAACATGTAATAATATTGAAAATACACTAGCTCATAAATACCGTTGAATTTATTGGGTTTCCAGAAACTGTGCTTTCATAGTGAGATCTGTGTCCAAATTTAACTAATCAATGTTCATTCCAGCATTTCCTTTAGTCTCCTTCCAAATCATCCTCTCCGTCATCTCTTCTCAGTGTGCAGGAATCTTTCCCCCAAATCTCAAACATCTTTTTTATTCCATTGTTTCATAAAGTTTGTTTAGGAAATAAAAGTATTAAGAGCAAAATATACACAACTTTTCTTTGGCTCAAATCAATGAGAATAAGGATATGTCTATATTTGAACAAAGTACAAGCATTACATGTGCAGTATACATGCATATGCTATGTGCCCATGCGGTCCCATTTCTTTCTGTGATTCATCTCTTTTCATCACATTATGAAAGGCTTTTATAGAACAATGTGTCTTTTTTCTTTATGGTTTTATAATTGTAAATACAAATGGTCCCTGACTCGATGGTTTGACTTAAAATTTCTCAACTTTACGATGGTGTCAAAGTGATATGTATTCCTTATGCGCTGTGACTTATGATGGGATTATGTCTGGATAAACCCATCAAGTGTGAAAATGCACTTTAAAATTACAATGTTTTCAACTTAACAATGGGTTTTTTTGGGGGGAATAACCCATTGTAAGTTGAGGAGCATCTGCATGGCACACGCAATATTGTAATGATCAGACATTCTCCAATAAGAAAGTCACTCGTAATTCCACTTCTCAATAAATCATGTTTTTATTTTTCTCTTCTATTTCTATGTGCATATGTAATATTTTGCATAGCTATAATTATTCTCTAAGATAAATTTTTCCAATTCATATATTACCTACTATTAAGGAACATATTTGACACATAATACCAGGCTGACAATAATAGAATTAATCTTGCCCATCCCAACCGTAACATCTTGAGAGACAATTATTTAATTTTTCTCAAAAGTCTGTCATTGTTCAACAACTTTTTTCTTTTCTTTTTCATTTTTTGTTTTTTGAAACAGATTCTCACCCAGTCACTTAAGCCTCCAGCTCCAGCAGCTCTATGTGGTAGCGAAGCCTGAAGGAGTGACATAGGACAGGCTACCATGTGTTTCAGGAGAGGGTCACATTGAATTACTGGCTTTAACTGGTATTTTTACATTTGTATCATAAATAAGGAATTGATTTGCCTAAATCTAGCTAATACAGGGAAATGGGATGTTTTAATTATGTAGATAGTCCAAGTTGTTGAGTTAGGTCAACTCAGGTTAGAGTGTAGTGACATCATCATAGCTCACTGCAACCTCAAACTCCTGGGTAGAAGCAATCCTTCTGCCTCAGCCTACCCAGTAACTGGGACTACAGGCAGATGCCACTGCACCCAGCTAGTTTTTCTATTTTTAGTAGAGACAGTATATCGCTCTTGCTCAGGCTGGTCTGGAGCTCCTGACCTCAAGTGATCCTCCCTCAGCCTTCCAGAGTGCTAGAGTTACAGGTGTGAGCCACTGCACCTGGCCTGTTCAAAAAGCTTTAAGCTTCCATTTGGTAAAATATTTGTCATGGTTAATTTCATATGTCAACTTGGCTGGACCATGTGGTGCCCAGATTAAACATTATTTCTGAATGTGTCTATGAAGGTGTTTCTGGATGAGATTAGCATTTGAATCAGTGGACTCAATAAAGCAGATTGCCCTTTCCTGTGTGTGTGTGTGTGTGTGTGTGTGTGTGTGCATGTGTGTTTTAGGGGAACATTATCCAATCTGTTGAAAGGAAGAATTTGCCCTTTTTTCTGCCTCACCATTTGAGTTGAGAAATTTCATCCCATCTTCTCTTGCTCTCAAACTGGAATTTACACCATCAGCTCCCCAAGTTTCAAGCTTTCAGCCTAAAACTGACTTATACAAGCAGATTTCCAGGGTCTCCAGCTTGGAGACAGCAGACTGTGGGACTTTTCAGCCTCCATAATCACGTTTTTCTGTTTCTGTTTTTCTGAAGAACCCTGACTAATATACCACTTGGAGCTTGCTGTTATGCTTTTGATTCACCTCAAGTGTGATAAATCTTTGTAGTTTGATAGTGGCTTTAACTTTTGGACTCTATGACATTTTTGACCAAGTCAGGTTTGATAAATAATATTGAAGTTGACTAGAAAATCAAGCAAAAGTAAAAATCAATGCAGCTGGTGAGTGACCTCGTAAGACACAGAGTTTCTTCTATGACACATAGATTGGAGCTGAAGATCATTTCCAAAGAGGTTCAAAAAGTGGCTTGAACAATGGCAGAATCAGTGTAGCAAGGTTGGTCTCCCACAGAGCCATGTGGAAGGATACAGTGCTCATTTGGAAATTCCAGTCCTTATGTGTGGTTTTAAAAGCAGTTTCATTAATTCACAACTTGACATCCCAGCGCACATGCTGCTGATGACTGCTACGTGCGTGGCCCTACTGGGGTAGCTGCTCCAAAGGCTCAGGTTTCTGAGGAGCTCACAACCCTCAATCCTCTCAACCCTGAGGTTCAAACATCTGCTGCTAGAGAAGTTAGGCTTTTTTTCAGATTTGCTACATTCAGGAAGAGCATCCAAAGGGGAGTCTCTGATAATCTTTGCAACACGTTTTAGTCTTGAAGGGCCTCATCATCTGTAGCTGAAAATATGGTGGTTTATGAAAGGAGCCTCCCCGTGTGAGGATCCAAAGACCTGATTCTAGTCGTAGCCTTACGGGAAACCATTTCTCCTCCCTGGCTGCATTTTCTGTGCTGGTGGTTCTCCATTGGTCTTCCCCAGCTTTAGTCTCCTTCCTGCTCTGCTCTGCTCTGAGCCCTGGGAGCTGATCTCTCTGGTGCCCTTCTTACCCTCTGGCTTCTCCTTGAGTTTGGTGGAAGGGAGTCCCCTGCAGGAGATCAGAGGGTTTGAGGGGAGAGGGTGGGTACACACACACACACACACACCCTCCCTGCAGGACTGTGATTTGGCAGTGGCTGTGTCCTCTATGGCCTCTGCTCCCATTAGGCGACCCCTGCCCACAGCTTCAGCTCTTGCCAGGTTGTAGCTCCCTCTTTTGCCTTTTCAGATGAGGGGTGGTAAAAGCTTCCCACTGTTGCTAGTCCCAGAATGCTTTAATATCCCCAACTCTGCCCAGACCTCTGTAAATAGTCCCTTCAAAAAATTCCCTTTAATTGTGTTTTTCAAATGTGCCTTCTGTTTCCTGTGGGGACCCTATTTGATGGGATTTTCTAGTATGTATAAGAAAGGGTTCAGACAAGTTGCTGCTTAAGCTCCCTTTCAGCCCTACCATTCTCTATATCTCTGACCACATTTATGTTTGCTGATGGAAGTAGGGTATTTCTACAACCACAGACTTGCTCTGAGAACAGTAACCTGCTTTTCTAAGGAGCCCTTGGCTTTCAACTTTATTATTTTTAAAGTCAATCTAAGATAACTTTAATAGTCAATAGTCATCATCCATTATGGGAAATGGCTTAATTCAAAATATTTGACTTGGAGTTGGCAAGTAGAGCCAAGAGCTAGTTCTTTTTATCCAGGTCTTATTTAAGAACCTCAGAATTAAAAAGCCTATAATTAATTAGGGCACCTTTTCTTTTGCCTGATTCATGAAGTCCACCTCGCCCCAGTCATGTCCCCGCTGACCTGTCTGCAGGTTTGTCAGCCTGTCTCGCTGGACCCCATCCATCTGGCCTATCTAATTGTAACCACTGGGATGTAACTAGACACCAATGGCATTCTTCTTTTTGAGTAATCGCATCAATGAGTTATATTAGCTGTCATATTAAAGTAGCTCTCTGCTAACCTCTGGTAATATGAGAACACAATCCCCATTAGCTTTTCTTTCAGTTGGGTAACACCATCTCCCTGATGTTTTTGCCTCCTCAATCCAAACTGGGATGAAATGCAGGAGAAGAAACAGAAAAGTAAGGAGGTTCGAGAGTGATCCAATATTTTATTTTGTATAGGGTGTTTTTCCCCCTCAAAAACTATAAACAAACATATTAAATGAGAGATCTTGTGAAGCTTCAGAATGGTGGTATTCCAGCTTTTCGTAGGAAGTGAGGTAGGATGATGAGGTTTGGGGAACATCAAACCTAACTTGGAAATAACTGGGGGTGGGGTGGTTAGCTATGCAATCATTCTGTCAATTTTTACCA
This sequence comes from Lepilemur ruficaudatus, assembly GCA_963574885.1. Lineage (NCBI taxonomy): Eukaryota > Metazoa > Chordata > Mammalia > Primates > Lepilemuridae > Lepilemur > Lepilemur ruficaudatus. The sequence goes on from CAUYRT010010416.1 coordinate 20,831, forward strand.
TCTTTGTCCCTTCTCCAACAATATTAGGCCAAAATTAAAATAAATATCAGCAGCTTACTTAACTGTCATATTTTATTAATCATCTAAGATGAAAAAGTAAGTGGTTTCCAGTTTTTCATCTCCTGAGACATGGGTTCGAGGCATTTTACCAAGTTTAAAAGGAATGTTTACAAAAATGCCTGGGATTGCATTTTTTCCTATTTAAAATGGATCAAATATACTTTGTTTTCAATGTCTTGTGACACCAGTGTATTTCTCGATGAGTGTGATTTGAAAATAACAAACACAGATTTTATAAGCTGATGTCACCTGTCATAAACTCAAATTTTCAAACCTTGTTAAACTCAGATTCTTGCTACTTGGCATTGTCAGGGTCCCAACTATCTTTCTGCACTTGCCCTGGAGGCAGGAAGATGAGAAACAAAAAAATCAAAGTGGAAGCATAGATGAGAAGTGAGAAGAACTTGAGGGGACTACGTTTATATCCAAAATTCAAGGCAGCAGTCCTCTATATGCACGCTCACTTTTCCTTCCTATGTGGCTTCAGCTGTGGAGGAAGATTCTGTGGTTAATATTAATAGTTTTAAGGAAGAAAAACAGAATCACTCAGTTTAGTAGAAAATGCATCAAATAAAAAAATTATAAGTTTTGATAGTTCTTCTATCTTTCTTTCTCGTTTTTCCTTCCTTTCTTCTTTCCTTCCTCCCATTTGTTCCTTTATTCCTTCCATTCTTCCTTCTCTAGGGCCCAAGGGAAAACTTCCCCTTCCCTCTCTGAGGGCTTGCTGAAAATCAACTGAAAAAAGGCAGATTAATAGGAGAAAAAGGCATACATACAAGTTAATTTTAACGTGCACAGCGCAGGGGAATCACAGGAGGATGATTACCCAATGCTGTCCAGATGCTTACACACCCTTCTTCCTGGTGGAAGGGGAGATGAGGGAAATGTGACAATCTGAGGGATAGTAAACGATTTTCAGGGGGAAATAAATGGGCCCAACGCTCAGATGATGGTTAGTAAATAATTTTCTTTGGAAATTAAATAGGATGAAGAGTAGACAATGGTGTGGGACAAAGTCTGTCTGGGCTCCAGATGTGGTGTTTAATTTTCAGTCTCTTCCTCTGTGACATGAGTTTTAATGTTCTCTGGTTAGTGACATTTCAGGGAGGGGACTGAAAGCAATTGTGCTCCTATTTGGCAATTCCAGTTTCTAGGTTGATAAGCAAACCTTAGAGAACAGCATCTTCAGGTGCTTTAGGAGCAACAGAGGATTGGGAGACAGGAATTGGGGGGAAGGTCAGAGAGAGCTTGAGGCTGCTTCATGTCAATGCACCATATTTTAGGGTAACATTTTCTGAGCCCCAACCTATCCTTCCCCCCTTTCCTTTCTTCGTTCCTTCCCATCTTCCTCCCTTCCTCCCTTCCTTCCTTCCTTCCACTTTTATTCAACAAAGTGGCCAATGCCAGAACAATTAAAAGTAATAGAATTATATAAACAGGAACCCTGGGATAGAATTGGACTCCTTAAAAATATATTAATTAGATACGCATCATGGCATCTATGTATTATGCCCTATTTTGAATGTTGGGAAAAGGATGACTCTATGTTTGGCGTGGCCTGCCTATGTCCCATTAGTATAAATACACAGATTGAATTTCCACTCTTTTGGCAGAACCCTTCTGCTGCTTTTAGCAGCAGCTGCTGCTCCTGCCACTGCTGCAATTTGCTACCACCACCCCTGCTCTGCCTTTCTTGGTAGAAAGTCGGTTTGGTAAGTTGCCAACTCCAGAGATGATAGCTATAGTCATGGGATGCCCAGGGCCATGGAATTACACAAAAGATCATCAACTTCTGTCTAAATTGAACTGTGATAACTATAGTAAAATGAAGCCTTTATAATTAAATGCTTATAAACAGAGCCAGAGAAAGGGAGGAGGCAGGAAATATCCCTAATGAATGAAATTCTGAACACATAATGTAGTTTTCTTACTTTTAGAAATCTGTTTTAAACAAGATAAGAAAGTAATTCCTACTTTAGTCTTTCTCTATTTAAAAATATCTTTCTAACTATGTGCATGAACACACCAAGCCCTGGTTGAAACCAAAGTGGGGTTCAGTCGCATTGCAGCTGCAGGGCAGCAGCATTACCCCAGCATCAAAGAGCTGGAAATGGTATGAAGCAGTCAGCCAGCCCAAGAAAATGAGAACTCTCTAGAACAGATACTTTCCTAATTTCTTCTTGAACATCTCCATGATTTGAGATTCCATAGCCTCCCTCAGTGATATATTCCATATTACATGATCCTGGGACACAATGCTTCCAGTCTAGTTTAAAGAGGGATCCATTTCCTGTCTTTTGTTCTGTTGAGAAATAAAAGACAATGACTTCATCATACCAGACCTCATTTCCTCCTCTTCTGTAAAATGAAGAGGTCTGACAAGATGATCTGCAAATCCCACTGCTTCAAACATTCTGATTCTTGTTCATTAATATTTTGGCTTCTCTTAAAAAGCAAACAAGCTTCTACCTGAAGACAGTGGGACATGTAGGAGCCATTAACATTTCCTAAAGGAATAAATAAACAAATGCATGCATGCCCATTCTAAATCCTGTTTTCTCAACCAATCAATTAAATTTTCCATAATTTATTTTCTATTTACTAATTTTTCATCAAAAAAACTAGGGAGATAAGGATGCATAGTGGAAAAAAGAGGGCTTCTATACCACATTTATTAATTATATTAATGTAAACTGGGTCAAGTTGCTTATTCTCTGTGGCTTAGTTTTTTTTCTTTGTGATATGGACTAATAAGGTTGACCTCAGGGTTGTTGTATAACATATGTGAAGAGCCACAGCAAAATTTTTTCCCTTTTCTCTAAAGCAGATTCTGAGTTACTCCATTCCTTTTAAAGGAGAGCACAGCAGAGAATGCTATTTGCCTCTAATCTGCATCTTTCCCTTCCTTCTAGTAATAAGATCATAATTTAAATGGACCAGCTAACAATGACATCTTCTAGCTTCCCTTGCAGCTACATATAGCTGTGTGAGAAAGTTATGCAAACAAATATAAGTCAAAGGGTCATGTGTCACCTTCTAGAAGGTCTCTTTAAAAGAAAAATGGGCACTTTTTTATCTTTCTTCCTCTTTTTTGTTGCTTGGAACATATGTTATAGCCGGAGCTTCATACGCCATATTAACTTTGGGATGTGAGTAACAAACTAGGGGTAGCAGAACAGAAAGTTGCAAGTTTGGGTGACTCTTCAAGGTTCCATGCAGACCTTACCTGCCTATGTACAGACTTCCTTTGTCGGTTAAATAAACTTCTGTTTATCTCATTGTTATTTGGGTACTTTCTATTATATGCAGCCACACCTAGAAGATAACATCTAGTGGATAAAATGTATCTTAAACTTCAAATCTATCTAATAAATAATTAATGTGTATTTCTTAACCACTTATCCACTGTGGCTCCTTTCGTCTTTGTTGACTTTGATTACAGTAAAACCACAATGATGGTTCACACTTAACTTGCAGCACCTAGATTTTTCCTTTAGTATTTGTAACTAGCTTATATTGTTTAATGCTTATTTGACCCCTTCTCCAGCAATTCAATCTCATTTCCATTTTAATTAATTTTAGCATTATTCATAATAATATTCCACAACAATTTAGAAAACAATATTGTTCAGTTAAATGGCCTAGGACTTGAAGTTTGAAGGTCTAGACCACTATTAGTACTAGTGCTTATTAGTTCTGTGACATTCAATAAGTCCTTTAACCTCTTGGAGCCTCATTTTTATCCACAGGAAACAGAAGTAACAATAATCATGCCTTACTGACTTATTGGCAGATAGTGAGAATCAAGTAGGAGTAGGCAGATAGGAGAATCAAGCACTTTCAAATACATTTGAAAGTACTTTATAAAAGATAAAGTACCATACAAATATTGGTTGTTATGAGTATTAGTAGTATCTTCAAATATAAGAGGCACATACTACGTTTCTTTATCCATACAGAAGTTGAATAGAGCTATTGGGGAGAATACCTTTAAAGATTCCAATGCCTAAAGATTCCAATATATGGCAGTTTCCAATATCTTTTATTACTTTTTTGAGGGTAAAATGAATCATCAATTAGAGAGCTTACTGCAAAATATTAATAAACCAGAATAACGGTGAGGGACTATATTTATATAAATATTTTTCGCTTTAGGGTTATTTAGATGTAGAGGATAAATATTTAAGATCTTCAATTCTAAACAAAGAATCTGAGGATCTTTGTCCTCTTGGTTCTCTCCATCTCCCTTCTCCCCACACCATGCTGGTATGAATCAGAGGAATCTGAGTTCATTGCCCTTCAAGAGCATGATGGAAAGGTCAAAGCTATTATTTTATAGCTTGCCAATCATTTGGGACACAACTGAAGTGTCAGTAAAAATCAAGATAACTTACATCTGTTACTTTCTCATTGTCCAGGTGGGCAATCATAGCAAGAATTATTCAAGCTCAATTTTTTTCTTCAAAAGCTGTATTGATTACTGTATAATATTTTCTGATGGCCCAAGAATATTATGTTGATTCCCCAAATGAGCTGGAAACATGCATTTGATCCCTAACAGTTATATAAAAATTTCAGTGACAAAGGTTCTGCAGATGAATACGCTTTAGTAGGACTGAACTTAAAATTATACATATTCATCTTTCACATCAGGATTTTACTGAATCTGGTACAGTGATATACCATTTTAGGGTGAACACACATCTTGTTTTGCCTGGAAGAGTTCTAGTTTGTGTCCACTGTCTCCACCAAATTATTAATAGTGACCCTTTTACTTTCTAAAACAATAATAAATTATATACATACCCTTTTTAGAGGCATTTTATCATACTAGTTGAGTAAAATGGGGTGTCTTTATAAATTCTAGGCAGGCACCATTCTTTTGTGCACAATCTGCCCCGTTGTGGAGCCTTTAACAACATCTCTTGTAATCTGTGTGTTCTCAAGACTCATGAACAAGTGTGACTCACCAATTCACTGTCTTAGGAAAGAAAGGCTCAAAAATATCACCACCTTTGAATACCAATATCAGAGGTTGACAGACATTTGTAAAGGACCAGATAGTAAATATTTCAGTCTTTGCCAGCCATACAGTTCCTATCTCATCTACTCAATTCTGCTGCTGTGGTATGAGAGCAGCCAGGCAATGTGTAAACCAGTGGATGTGGCTGAGTTCCAATGAAACTGTATGTACAAAAGGCCTGATCTGGTCTGTGGGCCATAGGATTCTGACCCTTGATCTAGTGTTGTAATATTTTCTCTTGATAACTGACTAAATGAAATCCATATTGTCCAGATTTCTTTTCAAGTGTTAAGAGGAGCAAAAGGCAAACAGTTGGCCTTAGTTAGATTGTAATTAATATCATGAAAAGACACTCCCATTTCTTACCAACAAAGCTTCTAATCATTCTGTCATCAACACATCCTGTTCAATCCAGTGAGTTACAGTCCAAATTTAATCTAAAGAAGTACAATAAGGATGTTCCCTCTTTAAATAAGCCAACACAAATGTATGTCCTTCAAGTGCTATAGAATTGATAAGCAAAAAAAAACCTACCTTTTTTGCTTAGGTGTTTAAAAAATTATTTGGTGTCCAACATGTATTACAAAGAAGTTTCTGGAAAATTCATTTTACTCTCTATCTCCTTGATACAGATGGGATGGGAAGAAGTGCACAAACCTACCTTTGGGAAATAGATCTGAAACATGCAGATAAACAAGTTTACGTCTGTGAAGGAAGAACTGGAGAGGGGAGAATTGAAAACAAGCCAGTAGTTAGAACACAAGAGGAAAGTCCATTGCCCTTTAAGTTGAAACAGAAGGAAAGACATGAAGGAAAGCCTCAAATAAAATGAAATAAATGCTGAAACTATACTCAGAAATACATCAAAGCAGTGGATTGCTTTCTTGCTATGTTGAGAACTATGATAATACAATATGGTGCACAGTGTGTGAGTACATGTGTGTGTGTTTCTGAAGAGGAATTAAAATTAGACAGAATAAAATGTCAAGACCAAGATATTGGACATATCGTTAAGCAAAGAAATTTATTCAGTCAGTGTAAATAGACGAAGTGTGACATGCTCTAAATGATGATGAGTTGACGAGTTCTTTGCTGTCTGACCTGGAATATCAAGCCCCAATCAGGAATGAGTGGACTGTCTCTCCTGGAGAGGTAGACACTAGTTGCAGCCTGGGGAAAGAGGAAACATAAAAGCAGATCTAGATTTGCCTTGCAATGAGAGCTGCATATTAATCTAAAGAATTTCTAAAAAATCAAAAAGACATTTTTCAGCAAAATACACCCCTAGAGCCTCAATCATAAATCAGGGGAATAAACTTGAAACAGGATTGATTTCATCTTAAAGGGAATATTTCTTTGAAATGCTACCAACTGTAGTTGTCTTACTTGGTTTTCAATCCTACAACAAAATTGTGCCATATTGTGTCAAATAAGAAGATAATATAACGGCTTGAAACAAATTTTGTAATTATGGGATCAATCAAAAGTGCATTAAATTTGTGCGTATTTGGGAAGTTATGCTATTGAATACTAAGCAGTTCTAAATATCAACCTTCATTTTTCATCTCAGTTTCAAGACCTTGACTCCAAAAGGGCGAGATTCCCCTAATAGAAGTTACAGACTAGCACATATTCTGTGAAATTTAGTTGTTTGGCATTCCCTTTAGAAAATGCCGGGCACTTGCCTGGCAGAGACTGAAGATATGTAGGCATGAAAGAGATTTCTGTGGTCTAACACCTCTTTTATCACAGTACAGTTCTAACCTTTGGGCATACTCAGGTTTCACTGGGACATAGACCATACTCATGAAAACCTGGTTTCCTTGTGATAAGGGAAGAGTTGACAATTGAATCCAATTTGTTCAATTTTTTCAAAACTACCCCTCCAACATTTTATGTCCTTTGAATAGAAAGGAAAAGAGATAAGTAGGTTAGGAAGCCCTAAACCTTTATAGATGTTCAAAACATCATGAAGCCCTGAATTTGAAGCCCTGCATGGTATAAGGAATTTGGACAAGTCATTTCCTTCTCCAGGCTTCAGTTTCCCATTCATAAACTGGGGGAAATTTTAATGCTCTGTTTACTAAGTTGTTGTGATAATTATTGAAGATAATGTTTGCAAAATACATAGCCAAAGTCTGGCACATAATAATGGATCAAGAAAATATAACTATTTGATAAAAACGCTACAGTCATAATTAACTTTATAAGACCACTAAAGTTTCTGAGTAAGCTGGTAGGAAGCAAGTATAACTATGGGAAATGTTCTATTTCAAGTGATTTTATTTTGTCAATACCAAGAGCAGGATTAATAACTTAAGAGGAGGATTTGAGAAGGCAGAGAATGTAAGCATAGAAAATTGGGACTGCATGCAAAGTTCCTGGCAATGTAATAGTTTATTTTTTATTTCTTGAGACTTGGTTCACCTTAAACGAATCTTTTTTAACTCCATACCCTTTTATACTCTTATCTCTAGAAATGTCTTCTGTCACTGGGCTGTTTTTTTAAAAAAACATATATTTTTACTATAGTCTTTTGGTATAAATTGGCTATGTGTTCAAGCTTTTGGTGCACAAATTTAGAAAGTAGTACTATATCAACATGTTTCTTCTCCCTATGCTAACAACTTTCCATGGAAGGAAGTAAATTTTGGAGTTGGGCGTGGTGACTCACTCCTATAATCCCAGTTGCTCAGGTTGTTGAGGCAGGAGGATCACTTAAGGCTAGGATTTTGAGACCAGCCTGGGCAACACAGTGAGAACTCATCTCTAAAAAATATTTAAAAAAAAAAAGAAAGTAAATTTTGGAGCGATTTTCTTTTTCTGTTCATTAAAAAATTCCCTGCATACGAAGTTCCTGGAAAAGTAATAGCTTGTGCTTTATTTCTTAAGAGATGATTTACCTTACACAATCTTTTTAACAGATACATTGCAGCATAAAGTAAATTGTGCCTGACATGTATCACATGAGCATTACATGAACCCTGAGGAAGAAATAAGTCACTCGAAACTGTCCAGGGATCTGGCGAAAGCTGAGAGGAAGATACCAGAATGGCTTATGCTTCACCGGGCACTGAGGGTATGTCACACCCTACACGATGTACTTTACATAGCCTCACAATAGTCTTGTGAAGCTCATGCCCTCATTTTATGGATAAGGACACTGAGAATCATAGAAATGAGTAATTAGCTGAAGGTCCCATGACTACAATGCGGCAGACCTGGGATTTGAACTCAGAGTTTCCTTCCTTTCCACCTGAGTCAAGTATCCATTAGCATCTGTTTCATCTTGCAAAATAACAGTGTCTAAGGCTGATTCTCTCTCTTGGCCTTGCTAGAAAAGCAGTGCTCCTGCTACCTTAAGGAGCTGTGGGAACAAGAGAAGAAAAAACGCTTCTCTATAGCAGTGTTCTAAAAGTGTGGTCTTCAGACCAGCAGAATCGGCATCACCTGGGCACTTAGAAGTGCAACTTCTCAGGGCCCATCCCAGACATGCTGAATCAGAAACTCTAAGGTAGGGCCAGCAGGCTGTGATTTTAGCATGCACTGGAGGGGATTCTGATGGGTGCTAAAGTTTCAGAACCACTGCTCTGTAGCTCTAGACTTCCTGTCTTCAAAACAACAGATGTAAGCTTCATGCCTGCTGTTTGCCTTGCCTTTTCAATCAATGGCCAACAATGGAGCCTGCCTTGAAAGGGCAGAGGTGAGACGAATCCTACCAGCAATGTTGAAAATATTTTCTTGTAGAACCCAATCAAGTTTTCAGCTTCTCCAAAAAGTAGTACAAAACACACTCTGTCCATTCCTGACAACAGCATGGAAGCCTTTTAATTAGTCCACCCTGGAGGAAATAGAAAAGTACTTGTTAACTAATTGCTCTGATTACCAGTGGGCAGGGGTGTGCACTGTTTTCTGATGCATTTGTTAGGAGTGAGCAATGCTACCAAACTGAAGGCTTCTTACAGAGGGTGTTAACATAAAAGGACTCCAACAAGCCATGTGAGGGAGAGGGAGGTGGCTCTGATGGCAGGAGCAGTCTCAGAGCCAAACACTCTCAAAGACACACACATGCACACACATTCACTCACTCACAACCAGCAGCACACGCTGTGCAGACTATTCAGTGGCCTGTATCCCGGAATATTCCTGGTACTCCCTGAAAGTTCCAAGAAAATATCAAACCCTGGTATCTTACTTCAAGTTCCCATTGCATGGGGTAAATGTTTTACTGAAGGTGACTCACCCAGTGACAAGACATATACAACCAAGTTATAGGAATATAAGAAAGTGAGATGCATGCCATTTATAGGAGTGTCCCCTCTTGCAACTGTGTGTATCTAACACAGGCACACACTCAGCCCTGGTAATGAGTCTGAGTACTGGTGTCACACACTCTTAGAGTTGGAAGGACACTCTGAGACTGTGTCCTCCACCTGCCTCCCCAATTAAAGAACTCTTTCTATGATAGCTCTGTTCTAGCATCATTCAGTATCATCTTTGTGGAGTCACACTAAGTGGATTGAGTGCCTGCTAGATGGGCCCAGGCTGTTGAAGCCACACACAGAAAAGGGTTCTGAACCTAAACCACAGAAGCCAGTTCCTGGGATTGGGGTTCCCAATAGAAGCCTATCAGGAAAGAGAAAATAGGCCCATAACTAAATAGCTAAAGGCCTATCTGCCCTTTAGTTTTAATTTATTCCAAGAATAAAAATTAATTGGCTTAGTCCAACAAAATCATCTTGGATGAGGTGTCTACTCCTGGCCCAATCAGTCATGGCCAAAAGAAATCTCTTCAAGGGGCTGAGGGAAGGGCAGATTCTCTAGGTGGAGCAGGGTGATGGGGCTGACAGTGACAAACACCAGTTACTACAGTGACTTAACGTTAGTGGTGGACATCCCTGTGTTCTCCACCGTATCATAAGCATCATCACAATATCTTACTTATCTTAATAAGGTTACTTTCTAGAAGAATATCAACATGTTAGAAAATAAAAATGAATTAACTTTATGTTTCAAAAAAATAGCTATAGACATTAGGGCTAAAAACAAATATTTCAGTTTTCCTCCTTCCAGGCTCATGGTAGAATTTCACTTCCTCACCCTCATGAAGTTAGGTGTGGCCATATGACTTTCTTTGGCCAACAAAATGTGAGCTGAAGTAAAGGCCACACCTGGGCCTTTAAGAGCCAGTGCATGTTGTGACTGTATAACCTAGACTCTACTCGGCTTCTAGTTCAAGGTAGCCCATTCATATCCTGGATAGTTTATCACTTGGGGAAAGACATATTACGTGCAGTTTCTCATTGACGCTCCTCACAAACCTGTGAAGCAGGTTTTGTGATTCCCCAGGTTATAAACGAGGCAAATGTAACCAAGGGAGATTAGTTGCCCAGGCCACATAGTAGAGTCAGGATTCTAATGAGGTCTTGCTCTTGGCATGACGCTCAGCCACTTTGTTAGAAAATATTTCTTTCTTTAGAACCCTGTATTAGTTTGCTCAGGCTGCCATAACAAAATATCACAGAAAATAACAGAATTTATTTTCTCACAGTTCTGGAGCTGGGAAGTCCAAGACCAAGGTGTCAGCCGGTTTGGTTTCCTCTGATGGCTCTCTCCATGGCTTGCAGAAAGTTGACTCTCTCCACGTCCTCACACAGTCTTTCCTCTGTGTGCACAAGTCCCTGGAGTCTCTTTGTGTGCCCAAATTTCCTCTTATAAGGACACTAGTCAAATTGGATTAGGACCTATCTAATGTTCTCATTTAAATTTAGTCAACTGTTTACATGCCCTCTTCAAATACAGTCACATTCTGAGGTACTGGGCTATATGCAGATAGCTAAGCTTACCAGGACTCAAACTATATCTTTTTGGATGCTGAAGACTTGATTTCTCTGTTGGCTCTGACTTGAGGATGCTTAGGTGTGAGTCTGGATCCTGAAGGCTCAGCAATCAGTCAGCTGAATTTGCCCAAGCAGAACCCAAGAGGCCTCCCCTGGGTGCAGGAAAGCCTTAGTTCTGACAAGCCAAGTGTTCCAGAGAGATTTCCCTTCACTAGGGGTCTTTGGCACTGTATTGTGGCCATTCTCAAATTCACATAAATGGAATAAAAAACAGTCCCTGATTTAATCTGCTGTTCCAGCCCCTATGAGGACACAGCTGGTGAGGGTGTGCTGCTCTATTCACAAGCCAGTCCCTTCTCTCTAGCCTTGCAATAATTCTGTTGTCTTTGTTATTCTATATCCTGCGGTGACTTCCCTGAGTGCAGTGAGTGATTAATTTAGCTGGTGTCACAGGCTACAACATGTTGATATAAAGGGAAAAAGAACGAGAGAAAGGGAAGTGTGGAAAGGGTGGAAGGCTACCGAGGCAAACATGCACAGGACCCAAGCGCCAGCCCTCACACAAATGCCCCATTGGCCAAAATAACCCTGTGACATTGTTTTTGTGAACACGAGTATGAACCTCTGAATGATTGAGTTCCAAAATTCAAAGCCCGAAACTCTCCCAGGGCTCTCTCACTTCCTCTACTGCCTCTGAAACATCAATAGCTTCAGGAAATAATGAAAAACAAATCAGAAATAAAATCAGCACTTGAAAACTCATGGTTTTCTATAAAAAGGGCATCTAGTGTTCAAATGCCAGTTCACAACAGAGCAAGATTCAGCATCTTGTGTGAAAACAAATTCCAGTTTAAAACAATTCTTTTTTGCAGTTTAAATGCCCAATTTAACCCTTTATTCTTCTTGACTGATGGAGCTGAGAAGGGCTCATGCAGCTATGGATTTGTGAGACAACTTATTGTTCCAGTCTTAGGTGGAAATTCACCTTTATAAATGGTTGTCACTATTGGTGAGGGAGTTCATCCAAGGGATGCCCCATAAGGTAGCTACAGGCTTTTTTTTAAAACCTTGGAAAGGTATTAATTTCCTTATGTGTGCCTGTGAATCATCAGGAGCCTATATGCTGTGCAGTTTTCACCATCTGTAATTTAACCCCTCCTTCACCATTCTATCATCTTGCTTTTAAATATTAGTTAAAGAAATAAGAGGGAATAATTTTTTTGTTGTCACACAAAGCCCAGATTATGACAATTTTATCTTAAACAGATAAAATCTTAAAATTTCAAAGAGAGAACTATAATAATTTTTATTTAAAAGTGATACCACTTCATTAAAGAAAATATAAAAATTTTTCTAAAAAGCAACCAAATATCTCATCACACAGAAATGACCACTGTTAACATATTTGGGCTAATGTTTCTCAATCACAAATGTATGTGTGTGGATGTGTATTTCTATACTTATTCTGAAAATGGGATAAATATTGTACATATTAGTTTGTAACTTATATTTCTCTGCTGAATAAATTGTAAACATCATTTCATGGCATTCAATTTTTTTCTAAATTATTTTTAACATCTTCACGAGATTCATTTAATTGGACCAGAGGAGATGTGTAAAATGATACATGCTCTGATTTTCATTTAAAATATATAGGAGAAAAAGTGAAGATTACTTAAATTCCTCCCATTCAATATAAACCTCTGTAAAGGTTTGGATGAGCAAGCTTCCTGAGAGCTCTCTTTCTGAACAATATTTTGTTCTCCAAGTGGAATTTTATAATCTGCTTTTAAGCACTTGACAATTGATCAAGGAGAAAGTTTCTTGTCTGTACATCTTTTGGGTGAAAAATGCAATTTATTCTTATTATTTACATTTCATTGATTATTAGCATGGTTGAAATCTTTTCATGTGTTGAATCTGTAATTTTGGTGAATTGTCTGTTCATGTCCTATGCTCATGGAAATTTTTTTCTTTTCCCCGAGGGACTAGCAAGATGTCTGCTAGAGGCAGCTGGCATGTGCCTCTTCTTCAGAGAGCAATCAGGACATCCATCCAATACCCATATCTTGGGTAGATGTCAGAAAAAGAATGCTCGGAGATAATACACAGACAACAGGGAGACACCAAGACCAAGGGTGAAGGTACAGGCCACACTGCCTGCACAGGGCCATTGAGAGCCTTGAGCAGCCCCCAGACCCAGACTGAGGGAAGGCATAAACAGGAGACCTTTGGGGATCTGCATTCCTGCCTCAGACCTTTGCAGCTGTGGCTACAGGGGAGCTCCTCTGCTCTCACAGGTCTCCAGATTGGTGGGGAGCTGCCAGGAGATCATGCAGAGGCACTGCTTGAACTCACTTAGAATTCCAAAAGCTTCCAAACCTACGTGGGCACCTGCACCCAGAGCCATTTCACGAGCCCTTCCCTCAATGCTCTAAGCCCTGGCCTGAGGCCACCACTGCTGCGCCACTGCTGCACCAAGCAGGAAGACAGGAACTCCAGCAATCTCCCCTGCCCCGAGATCACGTTTCACCATAGCAGCTGTGGGTGGTACTGAGGGGAGTTCAGACTGTGAGCTTCATGCCTGCCAGCCTGCCCCAGAGCTGCCCAGACAAGAGCACACTGACAAGGGCATACCCCTTCTAGTGGTCTGACTGCAGTGTAACTGCAGTTAAATCTGCTTGAGTGTTCTGTGGGCAGCCTGGGACCAGCCTGCCTCTTCCTGTCACAGTCAGCACTTGAACTCAGCGGGCCTGCCAACAGGTCCACAGGCCTGACTCCATATTCCCAGGACTCAATTGTGTTGTTCAGAGACATGAAGGGGAGATTTGTGAACTTATCTCATGTGGGGAGGGAGAACTGAGAGGAGAGTGTGGTGTGGGTCTGTACTGCAGTGCAATCCAGGCCACCCCCCCTCCACAGGAATGGCTGGGCAAGCTGCACATTTTTCCCTGGGTGGAGAAGCTCACAATCTACAGTGAATTTGCTGCCTGAATATGGTTGTCCTTTGATTGGTCTGTGGATTCTGGACTTCTTCTCCCCTATGAGCAGATTCATTTGTATGGTGGGGGCACTTCTGCGCCTCCCTGGAGGCTTCCCCCAGAGGTCTAGAAGCTGGCCTTTGTTGAGAGAGTTCTTGCTCCCGCCTTTGGAGAGCCCACTTCAGCCCCATCCAGCTTCACCCTTCATCTGCCTGGGAGGTGGTGGAACACAAGAAGAGACCTCCTGGGAGCTTCAGGGCCTCACACGTTGCCTGGGACATCCAAGTGCTTCTGATTGACCTGATTGACTAGGGCCAGGCATAGGCCCCACAAATACCACCATGCCTGGCTCTCTCCTGCAAGCATCTCCTGGCAGCCCATTTCTTGTACAGCCCATTTCAGCATTTGCTGATTCAATTAGCCAACTCTTACCCACAAGTGCCACCTACTGGCCTGGAGACTAAGCCGGACATTCCAATATAATTAATACTGTTAGATATACGCTGAGGAAAGAGATAAGATTCCAGAGAACTCCATCTCCCCTTGTTGACAGGAGGCAGGGAACCTGCCCACATGCATAGTTCACCACCACTATAGTCTACAAATAACTAGTATTTGAGAAAACCACCACACTAAGGCTGTCTATAAGCAAGGAATTTATTCAGAGATAGGTTCCCTGAAAGTACCCGCAAGAAAAGCCAAAGGTCCTTACCCAACATATGCTGCAGTTTCACCATTAAGAGGGGGGAAAAGTCCCATATAAACAAAAGAAAATTCAAAAACAAGAAGTGACATCTTCTCCAGATGAGAGGGAATCAGTGCAAGAACTCTGGAAGTGTGATAAAACAGAGTGTAACAATACCCCCAAAGGATAACATCAGCTCTCTAATAATGGATCCCAACCAAATACTGAAATTACAGGTAAGGAAGCTTGATGAGATCCAAGAGAAAATGAAAAACTATCTCAAAGAAATCATAAAAATAATTCAGGACACAAGTGAAAAATTTATTAAAGAGCTAGACATATTTAAAGAAAAACACAAACAGAACTTATGGAAATGAAAATTCATTTAGGTAAATACGAAAAACAATGGAAAGTCTTAACAATAGATTAGACCAAGCAGAGGAAAGAATTTTAGAGCTTGAAGACAAGTCTTTTGAATTAACACAGCCTGTCAACAATAAAGAAAGAAGAATCAAAAGAAGTGAACAAAGTCTTTGAGAAATATGGGATTATATAAAATGCCCAAATATAATAATCATAGATATACATGAGGGAGAAGAAGAAAATGCAAAAAGCCTGGAAAATCTATCAGAGGAAAACTTCCATGGTCTTGCTAGTGACTTAGATATCCAGGTACAAGAAGCTCAGTGAACTTCTGGGAGATTTATTGCAAAAGGACATCAACAAGGCACACAAGTCATCTGACTGGCCAATGTCAACATGAAGGAGGAACTCCTATGAGGCATGAGGTGAAAATCTCAAGTACCAAGGAAGACCCATCAGACTAACAGCAGACTTCTTAGCAGAAACCTTATAAGCCAGAAGGGAATGGGGTCCTATCTTTATTCTTCTTAAACAGAATAACTATCATCCAAGAATTTTGTATCTTGCAAAACAAAGTTTCATAAATGAAGGAGAAATAAGGTCTTTCCCAAACAAGTACATGCTAATGGGATTTGTCACCACTAGACTATCCCTACAAGAAATACTTACATTATAAATATCAAAAGGAGAGGTCACTACTCAACAGTATAAAAACACTTGAAAGTAAAAACTCACGGCTCTTATAAAACAGCAACCCAAAGGAGAATACAAAGCAACTAGGTAACAAACAACATGATGGCTGGAACGCTATCACACATGTCAATATTAACATTGACTATAAATGGTCTAAACACCCCACTGAAAAGATATAAATTGGCAGAATGGATTTAAAAACATACTAAATATTTGTTGTTTCCAAAAACCCCATTTAACTCATAGAGATTCTCACAGACACAAGGTAAAAAAGGTGGAAAAAACATTTCACCCAAACAGGAACCAAAGGTGAGCAAGGGAAGCTATTCTTATATCAGATAAAATAGACTTTAAATTTAGAAAAAGACAAAGAAGGTCATTATATAATGATAAAGGGATCAATTCAACAAGAAGATACAACATTTCTAAATATATATGCACCTAACTAACACCAGAGCCCCCAGATTCATGAAACAAATACTACTAGACTTAAGGAAGGTAAATGACAGCAAACAATAGCAGTGGGAAACTTCAACACTCCACTGATGGAATTAGATCATCGAGGCGGAAAATCAAGAAAGAATTTAAACAGCACTATAGAACATATGGACCTAACAGATATTTACAGAACATTCTACCCTCAAATTGCAGAATATACATTCTACCCATCAACACACAGAGCATTTTCCAAGATAGACTATATGTTAGGTCACAGAACAAGTCTCAACAAATTTTTAAAAAATCAAAATTATATAAAGTACCTTCTTGGATCATGGAGAAATAAAACTAGAAATCAAGTCCAAGAGGGACTCTCAAAAACTATGCAAATACACGCCAACTCCTCCATGAGGCCCTACTTCTTCAATAACTTGCATCTTTACTGAGTCTACCTGTCTGTTTTTGCCTCCATTTATGTACTTTGCTAGTTTTGAAATTTTTTTCACATATTTTCTATACATTTCTTATTCAGTTTCATTTAATATATGTAGTGGTTTTTGCAGTTATTGTGAATGGGATTTCTTCAATTAAAGTTTCTTTCAGATATTGTTTGTCCATTTAAAGCAAACTTAAAGGTCTCACTTCAATACTGATGTCCTTACTTTTATAGAGAATCCAGATACATAACCACCACATTATCAAACAGAGCCATGCAGAAGACCCACTCCAAACCCCAACCGGGTGTGAAGTGATGAAGAAATGGTAGGAAATACTTACCGAGCGGACCGTTAAAATACAGATAATGGACAATCAATTTAATCTTCAGGTAATTGTGCAGTTTTAGAGGGTTTTATAATTTAAAATAAAAGCAAAGGACAGTACCATTCTCAGCAGAGGACAATAACTTAATATGAATCAATGTTGGTGACCAATGCACTATGAACATTTTGTCACTGATTCCTGCCCCCTCTTCCTTTTCTTCCTGTCTGTGTCAGAAATGCTTTCTCCTAATGCATTTGAAAGGGCTATTTTGGGACTTGAGTCACCTTTCTCTCCTTGTGTCTCTGCAACAGACACAATCCATCAACCTCCTATCATACACAAAAGAAAAAAAATCCACTCTCCTAGATAGTGGGGCAGTCACTTGGTGTTGTGTTTATCATAAAAGCTGAGCCCAGGTTCTCTGATGTTTCTGAGTGTGAATTCTCAGCCACCTCAGATGCCCACATTTGGCGCCCTAACTGGCTCACTTTAGAACAGAACACTTTTCCTGACAAGTTGTGGGGTGCTAATTATATTTCTATCAGAAGTGAGGCCAAAAATCTGCAGAAATAAGTCATATGAGTTTATGCATAATTATCACATGATGGGACAAAGAGCCTATACCCTGAGTTTATTTATGTCATAGATCTTTATATCAATACCTGAAGTATATATACTAAGTTGGCTTGTGGTCAGAAGCAAAGCCCCCTAATCGTGGTAGATATTACAGAAAAAGAGAACTTCATGATTATGAAACTGGGTGGGGGTGGCCAGCTATGAAGATGAATTCTAAGAAGAGCATCCTACATAATAATCATTCTTCATGAAAAGAAAACCTGACCTTTAACTGGGGATTAGACCCTCTGTCTTTGAGAATGCAGCTGACTCACTATTAATTTTATAACAGCTTGCTCTATTGCCCAATACATGGGAGGATTGAAAAAGCCTGGAAGTAAACTGTAACTTCCCCTGAATTGCAGACTCAAATGGTCAACTGCCTACTTGACATCTCCACTCAATTTGAACTGTACCAAAACTGGGCTTCTCTCTTCCCTCAAATCTGGTTTTACTTACTCATGTATTGCCCTCTGAAGTATAACATCTTGGAGGGTAAGGATTTTTATTTGATTTGTTCACCTGTACCCAGAAGAGTATCTGGCACATAGTAGGCTTTATAAATATTTGTTGAATAAGTGAACAAATGATTGAGTAGGTACTTGAGGGCAAGGGCATAATAAAATAATAATATAAAACTTTAATAAGAGATTTACATTTTTACTTCTTAAATTAGATACTTGGAAGGCTCATTGATCAAGGCATATGCTAACATCTTTTTATCCTTTGTAAAATAATACCATTAACTTATCAAAGTTTCAAAGTTTTAATTATCAACTGCTACCCCTTACAGTGGTTTTATTTTTCCGTGAAGACTCTGAAAGGCAAGGGAAGGTATGTCTATGTGGTTCTCTGCTTAAATTGAAGACACCACAGTTTTCATTATAATGATGATATCATTCATAAAGACAACTATGTCCAATGTCATTCTTTCTAATGGGATAGGGGACTGGGGAAGACTTTCATTGGGTCAGTTCAACTATGAATATAATGCTGGTAATCAAAAAAGCAAAATTCCATGTGTGGCAGGTTAACTGGGCCCAAGTGAAGTCAGCCTCAAGAGAGACAGATTTTAGCATGGTTAAAACATTTCTTGCCAGTGGAATTAAATCCAGTATAAAAAGAGAACAGAATTATCTAACTTAAGCATTTGCCTGGTGGTACACTGTAGTGACCAGATCCTATAATGAGGTATGTCACAAAAGTCTCAGGGTCTCCGCTCATCGTCTCATGTGGCCTGATCATCTCAGTCACTTGAAATTTTGCCCCTTGCTTTCTATTGATATGTCAGCTACTCATTAAGTGCACACCTGAAAGTGAATTTTTGTTAAACAAACACTAATTTATATTCATTACACTCAGCTGCCATTAATATAAAGCCAATTAAGTTTTTGTTTTATGTTGCCCCTCACCTATTAACTAATTTTGTAACTGGGTTTCTGAAGATTAGAAAACCAGCATTCCCTATACAGCCAGATTACTTATTTTTTTGAAGCCAGGTTACTTTAATATTCAAAACAATAAACTATAACCATACTATGAAAAATAAACTTCATTCTAAGACTGGCTGATGGAGTTGGGGACAGCAAGGAGAATTTGAAAACAATATTCTTAGATTAAATGCTGTACTTGATTCCTTTTACATGCACTGTATGATTTGGAGATGCAACTGTGACTTGGTACCTCCTAGAATTTCTATGACTACAGTGAAAACATATATATGAAGGCTTCCATTATGCCTGATTTGCTTTTCCCTTATCAATAAGGCCTGATACCTCAATTCCCAGGTGGAAATTCAATACCGCTGTAATATCAAGCAAGTCCTGTGAAATAAACTATGGAGGATTACATATTTACACCGCAATATAAATAACTAATATTAAAAATGTATATTCGTGGCTCATCCTACAGGAGCGATTTTCTTAGTTTCATTGGCCAATGGCCACTTTCTTAGAATGGTGTCTGAAGTATGAGATATGAATTTCTTACTTGGATGGGGGCAAGGGGATATGGTATGAAGTATAGCTCATGAGAATGGCATTCTGTTTCACAACCTGTACATGTTGGAGGAGATAAGGGGAAACACTCACCTGAGTATCAAGGATCTATGTTTAGTTTTGTTCTGCTTTTATTTTTAACTACATTTCAAGATAGTTGTGTTGAAAGGGAAACATTTGAATCCTGGGTCTCATCCCAGGTGGAACCCTACACTACACAGGCGATGTCACTGAGTTCTGCTACTCCTGACTCATCTATCAGGTTTCTTCATCACAGGAACCCCCAGCAAATGCTCTCAGGTACACCCTGATCATTGCAGGAGGGGCCTCATTCTCTATTTCTGCTAATAACTAGTGGGATATTATTAATATATTTGGGCTTACAATATAGAACAACGTTTTTCACTCTGCCAGATTGTGAAATTAATTGTGGCACAGCTAGCATTTTTAAGTGAAATATAACAGAATAGAAAATATCAATGGGTTTGATATATCATAGGAACAAATACTGTTTTACAACTTCTGTGGTTGTGTAGGTGTATAATGTGTATCGATATGAAATTGATTGCTTACTAGAGGTAAGTCCAAAAGGTTCAACTTACAATTTGCATTTACAGCAAATTGCAATTGTTCACCAATATTTGTATTTCTTTTTCCTTTCTGATAACACAGCTAGAACATCTCAAGCCTCTCCTCTAGTTAGGTATATCCGTATGATTGATATTTGGCCAAGTTAATATAAACAGAAGTGCTATGCATTCCTTCCAAACTTTGCTCATGAAAACTTCCCAAGCATGAGCCTTGCTTTTTCTTGTCTTCAATTGAAATGAGAGGACCCAGAGGAAGATGAAGCCACAAGATGGAACGAATCTGGGTTGCTGAATGTACATGTGAAAGGCTGCTTGTTTGCCAACCCACGCTGAACTGGGAGGGGAATGAAAAATAAACATTTTATATTAAGCCACTGAGACTGGGAGCTCATTATAACACCTCATTCTACTCACTGATACAAGACTGACAAGAGTAGACTCCAAAGGGAGGCACCTGTTCTCCTGCCTTTGATCTTATTACAGCTACTTTAGAACACAGCACCCAAGAAACACTAATGCACAGAACATTTATGAGGCTTCTCTCTCTACACAGTCTAGCTGCACTTCTGCGTTTTAACTATGACTTAATCTCCCAGTTGGACCTAGGCTTTCTACCTGATTATGTTCACACCGTTGGCTCAATATGTTTCGGTAACTGAGTCCCACTGAGCCCACAGCCAGTCCTTCCCGCCAATCTCCTATAGATCCCTGTATATGATTCATGGTCTATTTCAGCCTTTTCATTTTATTTCATTCATCAGGATGCAACTAATTTCTAATAAACTGATTTCTGATAAAAATTATAATGTGTGTGAGGACATTCTCTTTCCGAAACAAGAATTTGCGTAATTAAAACAACCGTAACAATGAGTATGAGTAGTTAGCATGTACTGAGTGCCTACCTCCAGGTATTGGGTTAGATACCCTATATATATATATATATATATAAATATATATAATAAATACATATAGTGTATATATAGTATATATGTATATTGTATATATATTATGTATTTATAAATATTATTTATTATATTAATAAATATATATTATATATTTATATATATAATACCCCTAACTCATGCAACAATTCAGTAAAATAAGTATTATTATTATACTCATTAAAAGATGAAGAGAGTGAAGCTCAGAGAATTTGCCCCAGGTCACACAGCTAGAATGTGCCAAAGCCAGAACTTGGACTCACATTTATCTGATGACAAATCCTATACCCTTTCTACATCCTGCTCCATCCTGATGACAAAAAAAAAAAAAAAAAATACCAAGACAAACAAAATAAAACAGATGTTCAATAGCAAGAAGTTTAGATTCCTAGGAGCTGAAGAGGCTTCTTGGGAGCCTTCAGATCATCCTACAGAATAGGGTACCTGTGCATGGAGTTCCTATTATGCACTGAGCCATCCTGACCTTTTAATGCACTTTTGGTTAGTGGGAGACCAGGGAAATCAGAACCAAACCAAACAGCTTAATGGAGGCGACAGCCACCATTTGCAGCACATATGGCAAGAGAATCCCAAGCTTCCAACTCTGTAAAGTGTCAGCACAGCTCTCCACAGCTTGGTCAAGGAACTGGGAACTGACAGGAATAAATGAGACCATTAGAGGCTTATTTCAGTATAAATAGAATAAGCCAGATTGTGTCTTCAGACTTAAAATCTAAACCCATGGTTTTTGAGGGGGCACTCTAGACAATCCACTGATAAGTGGAAAGAAAATACTAGAATTTCTCTTAACATCATAACTTTAATTTAAAACAGGGCAGAATTAAGCTTTTCTAACATTTAATAAGTAGGATAATGCTGGTGCTGTCTTTCCTCCCTTATGTCACATGTGACTAACAGCACATGGGACCTGTCTTGAGAGAAGATGGGAGCTCCACGGCACAGCAGGGCTGAGAGTACAGCCCTTACTCATTCTGTCACTTTGTTGTTTTACAACCCACATCAGTTTACATGGCCCTGTTTCAGTGGATTTATATGTTATATTATCTGGTTTTAACAGAACCAATCTACGAAATTAAAAAAAAAATTGTTCTGTGGCTTAAAATATTCCTGCAAAGAATCTGAATATTGAAGATAATGCTAATAAGGCAAGCACAGGTGAACAATAAGAAAATGATACAGCTAACCCTTGTCCTACTTATGGCACCCTTATATTTCTTTGGATCCCTGCCACTCATTAGTTAGAGCCATGAGGACTTACTCAAATATGACAAAAATCATCAAGAGTCTTTAAAATGTGGACTTATCACTGTTATCAATGCTGAACCTCAACCCAAGGGTGTGTTGTGCTTTGAGATGTTAACTAATTACTGAACTAGATAGTTTATAAACAAATGGGGTCACTGCTCAATTTTTTTTTTTTTTTTTTTTTTTACTGATACTACCTGACCAAAAATTTGATGTAAAAGACCTTGATGCAGCTCAGCTCACGGCGCTTTCCATAATTCAGAAGACACTGGCAAGGTATTGAATGGCTAGATCTGGAAAATCTGCAGGAAATGCTTGGGCCTCTGAAGTGACACCTTCCTGCCCCTCCTTCCGAGCCTCCAGAGCCACCCTAATTACCTTCATAAACAAGGCAAAATCATTTTCAGCTGTCTGGGATTCTGCTGGGCAGATTTTGCTTTTCATCAAACTTGCTGTTCTCCATCAAGCATGGTTGGAATGATTTGTTCTTGATTTAGATTCAGAAGCTTCATTCGCTTACTGCTCTAAGCAAAGTTTAAGCAAAATATTTACCTCAATAATTTGGTTCAAAACTTTCCTCAAATTAAGGCAAACTGTTCAGCCAGGTCACTGCAGAAAGCCCTGCAGCAGGACAGAACTGTGAAAAAAAAGGGTGCAGTTGGCGGGGGAAGCCACATGCTGACAAGATGCAGTCAAAAGTATATACAACATTTATTAGCTAAAGTACCATGAAAAGCCATCTAATCAGTCAGTTTCCTCTCATTAAATGTTAATTAGTTCATATAAGCTTCCTGCATAGGAAAGTATCGGGTACTTAGCAAGCATTAGAAAAGAGACAAGTCACACAGGGAGTCTTGGAAACAACAGACACAGAGCAAGGACATTGCTACCTCACTGGGTGACATTTTTGTTTGAAGGCATATGTGAGCTCCCTGAGGAGGATCCAGAAGATCTGCCAGAAACAAACTCAGACCAAAATTTTCATTTTGGTAATGACAGTCTCTGAAATAACATTTATTGAGTTTTAAAAACACATTTAATGGGATTAGCTCCTAAACCAAATACTATGATTATATTTAGATACATTTGCTCACACCGTTTACAACCACAGACCAGGGTAATCATATCATATTAAATGGCCTTTTATCAAGATTGTTTTAGTATGCTTAGTAAACCACCTTGGTAAAAAGCTATGAAAGTAAGGGGAACAAAACTCAAGGGCTTTGTGATTTGGAATAAGTCATAGATATGTGGGGCCGGAGGAACTATAAAGATAACTTCTTGAGGCTGTCATGCAGCCAGCCCACATGAGCACGGCCAGGCCACTGCTCACAGGAGCACCTGCTCTGATTGGCCAATGTGTGACCCCAAGCAGTTGCTAAATATCATAAATATCACCCCTGAGGAGCTCTGAAGCACTCATTTCACAGATAAAGTCACAGCCACCCAGAGACATAAAGTGATTTATCCCCTACACATCTTGTTAAGAGAGAAACAAAACTTGGATTTTTGGTGGCCCCACACCACTCTCTTGCCCTGAACTTCGTTGCCATGTCTATTATAAACTGGCAATGCAACAAGCACCTTTTGACACAAAGTGAGAAGGGTCATTAAGCCTACTGGACCAATGCTTTGATAGCAGGGAAAAGAACTATAAATTGATAATTTTTAAAAAGAATATCAAACATTTATTGAGTGCTTGCTATGTGATAGGCGAAACACTTTATAAATATTAACTAATTTAATCTTTACAACAGCCTACTAAGTAGTTATTGTCATTAATTCTATTTGACAGATGGAAGAACTGAGGTGTGGAGAGGTTAAGTAACTTGCTATGGAAGTAGACTTCTAAGACAGCTCCCATTATCCCCCCTCCCCTCCTGGTAGTCCCAATCTGTGTAATTCTTTCCCTTTGGCTGTGGGCTGGACCCAATGACCGAGTCAAACAGAATACAGCAAAACAGATGGCATATCACTTCCATGATTAGGTTACAGAAGATTGTGACACCTGTATTACTAATAGACTCTTTTTCTGTTGGCTGCAATGAAGCAAGCTACTACTATGTCAAAAATGCCCACAGGGCAAAGAACTGAAGACAGCCTCTAGCCAACAGTCAGAAGAGAAATTGGGCTCTCAGTCCAACAGTCCTAAAGGAACAGAAGCCTATGAACAACCATGAGTGAACTTAGATGTGGATCTTTTCCCAGTCGAGCCTTCAGATGGAACCACAAATGCTGGGCCGAGCCCTTGATTGCAGTCTTTTGAGAGATTGAGAAGCAGAGGACGCACGTAAGTCATGCCTAGATTCCTGACACACTCAGACTATGAGATAATAAATCTGTGTTGTTTTAAACCACTTAGTTTTGGAGTAATTTATTATGAAGCAAAAGATAACTAATACTTTTGCCCAAGACCATACAGCTAGTAAGTGGTAGGGACAGGATTTGAACTCACATAGTCTGGCTCCTGACTCTAAGATCTTAATCACTGACACGTACTTGCCTCTCCGAAGGTGCATCACAATCCTCAGTATGATCATCATCACCACCAAAACCATCACTACTTCACCGTCATCATTGCCATCACCATCCTGACTACTATGTGCTAAGTGCTTTACATAAGTGATTTCATTTAATACTCAAAAATGATCCTGTAACCCCAACTTTACACTTATTAAAAAAACACCCCAAGACTCACATAACTAAGCTCACCCAGGGTCAAGAAGAAAATTCAGAACTTAGATCAGCTGACTCCAAAGCCCATGTCCTCTCCCATCAAACTTCTGCTTCTTTGTAGCCCAAGGGTTATATCCAACCAGTTAATGACACCTGGGGAAATAATTCTTTCCAACCTTGGGAAAAAACTTACAATAATTTCTTAGTAAATCACTGATAACAAAGTCCACTTGCTGTAGACTTTTAACTCTACCATAGTTAACAATTCCATGGAAAGTTTCAAGATGTGAGATGTGGGAATACCAAGGAAACCTGAAAGCAGAAAAGAATGCTTTATTACATAACACTTCTTGTTAGCAAATATAACAAAGATGAATTGAAAATAGCATCAATTGTATGATGCTAAGTTTCTTCCAAAAATGAAAGTCATAAAATTTAATATAATAACTTATATTGCATATAAAATCTTTAATAATTTCCTCCTGCACATTAGATAAGAAAGTTCACTATCCTTAGCACAGCCCAGAGGCTGGCCACCTTAGCCCAGCCTAGCTTTCAACTTGATCCTCAGTCACCAAGACATAAAACTCAAGTCTGATCATGTCACATTAGGGTTTTGAAGCAGAAACCTTTGTTTTTGCTTCCAGATCAAGAAGATGACTTAGCACAAACTCAAAAAAAATTTTTTTTAGGGAGAAGGCAGAGAGAATGAGAGGAAGGACAGAAGAGAGGGAGGAAGAGGGGAAGGAAGGGAGGGAGGATTTTGCTCTTTTTACTCTAGCACTAAATTCTCCAATTCACTAAAATATTCTAATTATGACATAGTGAATCAGAAAGTATTCTGGCACATTTTTGTTTATGACAGAGTTCCCTCTGCAAATTAAATAGGAAGAAAGCGGGAATATTGGGTATGTAGTACATCAAGTATTCAAGCCTTATGCTCTGCTTTCTTTTCCACATCCTGTTCCCACGGTCATAAGATTCCTTCCAATTTTGCCCTCATAGATTTTAGTTTCTGTACTACAACTAAACAAAAAGTACCATGTGTACTTTTTGGGGCAACTAAGGACCCTACTAAGGCTGGTGGGAGCAATAGAATAATTAGCTACCATGAATTATAATGGTTCTACTCCTGTTCTTTAGACTATTTGCAGGGCTAGCTGGTAAGATAGGACATGCACAAAACCATTCAAATAATGGATGAACCAATTTGTAAATCATACTTGGGTTCACCTTGTAGATGGAACTATTGGTGTGGCCCCATACACTAACTGTCACTTCATTAACTGTCTGTTGGGGATTCCTTCTATTTCTGTGTGAAGTCTCTGACCTGCTTTTTGGTAGGCCGGCTTCACTGCCATTGTCTTGACAGGGTCCTTCAGCCTTCAGCTGGCACTTCCATCTTCTATGCTCACACCCTCTTGTACCTGATTGCCTTAGAGTGAGGGGAGAGGAAAATGACCACAGTGGTGTTTATCTGGCTCAGCAGGATGAAGACATGGCTGGAAGAGAGGGCAATGGGGCTGCTGTCCACAATTCCCAGGGGAAGCCTTGGTTAAAGACAGTATGAAACCCGCCATGCTCTCATTTCTTAAATCTAAAGTCATGCAGAAATGGTTCACCTGTAGCTTTGCCACTTTGCGGTGTGTGCTTGGACTTCTTTTCATTTTCCTTATAATTTTCTTTATACTTGTTTAAAGCAATGTGCCTAGAGCTGTATAACATTAAAGAATGCAAATACTACCATCATCCATTTCTTATTCCCTTTTCTCTCTCAAATCTCTGGATTTTTTAAATCTCTAAACATTTATTTTCTCCCAAGCACCCTGTTCATTCCTGGCAGGGCACCTTTTTCTGTCTTTTAGACACAAACACTATTTAGGGGCATTTTTTAAAACTTCTTTGGCTAGAAAGCTTTATAAAACAGATGATGCCCTTTGACCCAGGGATGCCCCAGGGACTGTTGAGGTGTGTAGAACTGTCTGCCCCTTCACTAAATGGTCCCAGACGACTGTACTTTTTCAGGTCTTATGTCTGTTTTCTATTACTTTCTTCCTCCTCTCTGCTGCCAATTTATTGTGCCTACTTTGTTTCCCACAAATTCTGACCCACAAAGTGTGTCTCCTAAAAAATCAATTTTTGTTTTCGGAAATCAGAAATAGCTAGGATTTTAGCCATCACTATTCACTTTCTGACCCAGAAGTTTATAGCTCAAACACAGTGTGATTCTTTAATAAGTATTCCAAGGGACTGAAGAAACACAGTTGTGTAAGATATAAAAGATGGTCACTATAGGAATAAAACCAAAAATAAATAATATTTATAATGATGGCCATAGTCTATATTTAGCATTTTTATTTCAGAAATTGATTTCTGTTTTACTCAAAGTTCTGGAAATAGCCAGATTCATCAGGGGCAGTTTTTCCTGTAGTCACATCTGCCTGACTTTATTGAATTTCCTTTTCTTAATGAATCATGAGGGTTGAGTTAAATGTTAACTAGCAGTGTTTATATAAGGAGCATGCATGTTTGCTCTTTCTTCAATTAAGGAAAGGCTGGTTGACCTTTGTGCCACTGAGCCTTGTGCTTGTTAATGGCATGGCTTTCCTACTTCGCAAGCCATTCTGGTAAATTCTACTATACCATCTTGTAAGCATAGAGAAAGCATGTGACAGGTGGCTATCTACTGGGTGGCATCTGCAAAAGGAACCCATATGCCAGAAAACAGAAGATGGAAAACTAGGAAAGGTGTCATTGTAATGCTGGTGGTTGCTGGGTTGCCTTTGTCTCTATACAAATCAACATATTAGGATCCTAGGGACGAAAAAGTTATTTCAAAAACTCAAAGTTAGGAGGCAACATAATCCAAGTCTAAGAACTCAGCTGCAGATAGAATTATTAATATCTAGAAGTTTTTTTTAAAATAAGGAATTTCAGAGCCATACTCACATCTATGGAATCAATTTCCAGGGATTGGAATCTTGGGAAGCTGCATTTGTGGGCAGCTTCTACATCTTCTCTTCCCCTGGGAGATGTTATCTACTCTCAAGCCTTCCATTACTCATTTTATGCTAATGACTTCTAAATTTATAATTGTAGCTCACATAGTTTTCTAAGTACCAGGCCTGTATATTCAGCTGCATACTGGACATCTCCATGTAGATGTCCTGTAATAAATACTCCCATTTTAGCAAGAATACTAAAGATAGTCTCCCTTAAACTTCTTCCTTCTCCTGTTTTCCCTGTTCAGTAAATTAATCTCACTCCAATTGTCCAAGCTGAGACTCCCAGTTGTCAGGGTCCTTTTCCTAATCTCTGCTGCACCTTCAGCCCCCATACCAAGCTCATCAGCATCTGGTTCTATCAATCAGACCTTCTATCAACCACCCTCCTGATCTAAACCCCATCATCTCTCTACTAGTTTATGCAAGGTCTTCTCAATTCTCAACTGAACTGCTTCCAGATTTGCTCATTTCAACTCATTTTCCTCATTGCCACCAAAGTGATCTTTGAAAAGCACAAGGCACACTTCATTTTGTCTCTACTAAATGCTCTTCAAATGAAAGCTCAAAACCCTCAACGTGACCTACAAAGCCCTCCAGGATTCAAAAAATGCCCTCCTCTTTAGCACTCTTACCTACACTGTTGCTCACAGGGAGCTCCACAGGCCCTTAGCACCAGCATTGTCAGGGAGCCTGTTAGACATGCAGAATCTCAAATCCCACCCCAGACCTCTAAAATCAGAACCTGAATTTTAACAAGATCCTCAAGGGATTAATGTGCATATTCAAGTTTGAGAAGCACTTATCTACAAGTTAGCCTTGTCCCAACTTTTGAGCCTTCAGACCCACTATTTATTCTTCCTGAGAGATTCTTCTTGGTCTCACACCTCAAAGTCTTTTCTAGCTAACACTTTCAAGAGTCCACGTAGAAGCCACTTTCAAGAGAAAAATCTGTAATGTCTCATGACTGAGTTAAGAGACCTCTGAAATCTACTTTCATGCACCTTATACAGTGTTCCATAGTCAGGTTTGCATAATTTGTTTCTTAAGAGACATATTATCTACTACCACATCCTCAGTGTCTAAAACATAGTAGATACTCAATAAGTAAATATCTGTTGAATTAATGTTAAATGAATAGCACATGCTCATTAAACGTAAGTCCAAAAACTCTTGCCAAAATCCAGGTGTGCTATGACCCTAGCCTTTCCCTGATGATGTGAGACTAGAGACCCTCTCACAAGAGGAAATGAGGTTAGGCCGGCCTTACTTGTTTTTCATGAACTATTGCTGGACTCTAGAGATCATCTCTTCTTTCTCGATGTTCAAATGCTCATCTTTGGATAATCTTGCTTATTCATAGACTGTTAAAACACAAAGAGAGCATGGAATTCATGTGATCCAACCTCCTGGTCTAAAGATAAGAAACCTACAGCCCAAAGCTAGATTTTCACAGAGGGGCATATCACGTTTGTGTGAAGCCCACATGTCCACCTCCTTTAAAATCAAGACACACTTGATTCTTCCAAGTGTTAATCTCTCCACACCCCTGTTGCAACTTACAATTCCTCCTACCTACTCAAGAATCTCTCAATTCTCTAAAACATATTTTGTCCCATGACAGATATTTTAATTTTTTGTTAGTACTCAAAATGATCTCTTCATATTTTATCACATACTTTGACTTTTAAGCACCTCAAACCAAAGTGAGATTCAACCACACTGGCTGGGCAATAAGTTTTCGTGAAAAAAAAAGAGGGGAGTTAAAAAATAATTTAGGAGTACTAACATTAAATAATCTTCCCGTTATCCACAGACTTGTATCTTCTCTCTTACACTTCAGCTCTGGACATGGCTTTAAAGGCTTATTTTCTCATTTTTGACATTTTTACAACATATTATATAAGTTGCTGTCCAGTGTGGTAGTCTCTAGCCACATGGATTTATTAAGCACATGACATGTGGCTAGTACAAATTAAGATGTCCTATAGTCTAAAATATACACTCAATTTTGAAGACTTAATAAAGAAACTACCTCATTAACAGTTTTTATATTGGTTACAGGCTGAAATGATAACATTTTTAATATGTCAGGCTGAGTATATTATTGAAGTTAATTTTCCTGTTTATTTTTACTCTTTAGGTGGCTACTACAAAATTTAAAATTGCAAGTGGTACTCATGTTACATTTTTTTATTGGACAGTGTTACTATAGGCTTTAGTCATCAAGCTTGTTTTCTCAGTTTTATATTGCTTTGTTTTTAACTTTTCTTTGTAATATGGTTCTTTCATGTTTCCATTCTGCTAAAGTATGATTCGGTCAGGAGTTTTTACTGCTGCCCCATTGAGCTCTGTACATCCCTCCTCACTTCATTTTTCACTAGCATCACTTGCTTGGACTTTGTCAGAAATTCATTTTTAAGTGCTTCCTGAAATTTTCAAGTCACTTTTCCTTGACACCATTACTAAAAAGAAAACCTAATGCTTATGTTAGAACTGTATTTATTTGTGACTCGCAGCCATAGGTTGGCTAGGGATACAAGAGTTCAGCAAAAATCAGTGAAAGCATTCTGTAAGAATCAATTGGTTTTATAGAATTTCTAATAAAAAATATTACACGTTCTATTATTATTTGTGAATTATGTGCTTCACAATAAAATTTATAATACACTTACATATATATGTACACACACACACAAGAATAATATAATAATGCTAATAATAGGGATAATTTATTGAGCAATTACTATGTGCCAGGCACTGTTACAAGTACTTTACATACATTATTTCATTTAATATTTACAATAACTTAGCAAAGTATTATGATGCCTATCATACAGATGAAAAAAATTGATGTTTAGTGAGGTTGTACCAAAGACTGGCTAGCTCTCTCCCAATTATCCCTTTTGTCTTCTCTGCTCATAGCAAGGCTCTTTTTCCCAGTTGTGACAGCCAAAAGTGTCTTCAGATATTGCCAAATTTCCCCAGTTGAGAACCCCAATTACCTTCATTGTTTCCTTTAAATTTGGGGGATGAAATTTTTGGTAATCTGTGCCAAGGATTTTTCAGCTACACCCTTTGGGCAAATGAGGTTTCCTGAATATTCCTAATAGTTGCAGTCTGCTCTCTTTGTCCCAGTGCTAGGTGCAGGCTCGACCCAGGATTACTCTGTCCACTTAATTTTGGGGGCTGGTGAGTTCACACAAAAAATCCCCCATAGCCTCCACACTATTGCTGTTCCTCTTTACACAAACACTCTCCAAAGTATTAATAATACCAGGACAAAAGTTATATCTGTGAATGGCTTTCCTGCCACATATGTGGATACCTCCATCCCAGGGGAAAGAACCAGCCTAGAGAGTGTTTTAGCTGACAAAAGCATTGGATTTCAGATAAGTATAAAGAAGAATACCTTTATCAAAAAATTCTCAAGTCATAGATGGAAATGTGTTCATCATATAGGCATACTTTAATTTATTGCGCTTTGCAGATACTATGTTTTTTATGAATTGAAGGTTTGTGGCAACCCTGCATTGAGGAGGTCTATTGGCACCATTTTTCCAACAGTATGTGCTCACTTTGTGTCTCTGTGTCACATTGCAAACCTTTTCACTATGATATCTGTTATGGTGATCTGTGATCAGTGATCTTTGATGTTACCATTGTAATTGTTTTGGGGTGCATGAACTACACCCATATAAGATGGTACACTTAATCGATAAATGTGTGTGTTCTAACTGCTCTATCAACAGGCTGTTTTCCCACCTCTCTCCCTTTCCTCAGGCCTCCCTATGCTTTGACATACAGAAATACTAAAGTTAGGCCTATTAATAATCCTACAATGGCCTGTAAGTGTTCAAGTGAAA
This sequence comes from Lepilemur ruficaudatus, assembly GCA_963574885.1. Taxonomy (NCBI): domain Eukaryota; kingdom Metazoa; phylum Chordata; class Mammalia; order Primates; family Lepilemuridae; genus Lepilemur; species Lepilemur ruficaudatus. Next base: position 52,629 of record CAUYRT010010416.1, read on the forward strand.
GGAAGCAGGGCAAGTCTCTCATTTGAAATCAAAAGGTATAAATGATTAGATTAGTGAGGAAGGCATGTTGAAAGCCAAGGTAGGGCAAAATATTACCAGTTACCCAAGCTGTGAATGCAAAGGAAAAGTTTGTGCAGGAAATTAAAAGTGTTACTCCAGTGAACACACAAATGATAAAAAAGTGAAGCAGCCTTATTGCTGATATGGGGAAAGTTTGAGTGGTCTGGATAGAAGATCAAACCAGACATAATATTCCCTTAAGCTCAATCCAGAGCAAGGTCCTAACTCTCTTTAATTCCATGAAGGCTGAGAGAGGTGAAGAAGCTGCAGAAGAAAAGTTTTAAGCTACCAGAGGGTAGTTCATGAAGTTTAAGGAAAGAAGCCATCTCCATAACATAAACATACAAGGTAAAGCAGCAAGTGCTATTATAGAAACTGTAGCAAGTGACCCAGAAGATCTAGATAAGATAATTCATGGAAGTGTCTACACTAAACAACAGATTTCCAATGTAGACAAACAGCCCTCTATTGGAAGAAGATGTCATCTAGGACTTTCAGAGCTAAAGAGGAGAAATCAATGCCTGGCATCAAAGCTTCAAAGGACAGGCTGACTCTAATTAGGGACTAATGCAGCTAGTGACTTTAAGTTGAAGCCAATACTCATTTAGCATTCGAAAAATCCTAGTGCCCTTAAGATTTATGCTACATCTCTGCCTGTGCTCTATAAACGAAGCCTGGAAGACAACACGTCTGCTCACAGCATGGTTTACTGAATATTTTAAGCCCATTGTTGAGACCTACTGCATAGAAAAAAGGTTCCTTTCCAAAATATTACTCCTCACTGACAACACACCTGGTCATCCAAGAGTTCTGATGGCAATATACAAAGAGATGAACGTTGTTTTCATGACTGATAACACAATATCCATTCTGCAGCCCATGAATCAAGTAGTAATATCAGCTTTCAAGTTCATAGTTTAAGAAATATATTTTATAAGGCTATAGCTGCCATAGATATTGATTTCTCTGATGGATCTGGGCAAATTCCATTGAAAACCTTCTGGAAAGGATTCACATTCTGGATATCATTAAGAATACCCATGATTCATGGGAGGAGATCAAAACATCAATATTTAACATGATTTTGGAAGAAGTTGATTCTAACCCTGATAGATGACTTTGAGGAGTTCAAGACTTCAGTGGAGGAAGTAATTGCAGATGTGGTAGAAATGGCAACAGAACTAGAATTAGAAGTGAGGCCTGAAGATGTGACTGAATTGTTGCAATCTCATGATAGAACTTGAACAGCTGAGGAATTACTTCTTATGGATGAGAAAAGAAAGTGGTTTCTTGAAATGGAATCTACTTCTGGTGAAGATGCTGTGAATATTTTTTAAATGACAACAAAAGATTTATAATATTCCATAAACTGAGTTGATAAAGCAGTGACAGGCTTTCAGAGGATTGACTCCAATTTTGAAAGAAGTTCTACTGTGAGTAAAATGCTATCAAACTGCATAACATGCTACAGAGAAATCTTTCATAAAAGGAAGAGTCAATTGATACAGCAAACTTCATTGTTGTCTTACTTTAAGAAATTGCTACAGCTACCCCAATCTTCAGCAACCACCACCCTGATCAGTCAGACATTGAGGCAACACCCTCCACCAGCAAAAAGATTATAGCTCACTGAAGGCTCAGATGATAATTGGCATTTTCTAGCAATAAAGTATTTTTTTAAATTAAGGTTTGTACATTTTTTTTAGACATAATGCCATTGCAAACTTAACAAACATAACTTTTACATACAGTGGGAAATCAAAAAATTTGTGTGACTCACTTTATTGTGATATTTGCTTTATTATGGTGGTCTGGAATTGAACCCAAAATATTTCCAAGGTTTGCCTGTATTTAGTTCAAGCTTTTGTCACCCATCCTTATATTTACCCACATCCTCCAAAGCTAGTTGATTACAAAAGAAAAATGGTTCCAGTGCTCATTCAAACGGCTTGGTAATAGGCTAGAGTCTATTTCTCAGTCTTTTACATAATAATTATGGTTCAGAAATGTACAGTATCCTTGTCTGTTTCTTATACTGTGTTATTTTTTTTCTTCTCTCCAGATATGCCTTGGAGCCCAAACATGAAACATAAACAGATCATTTGTTCAAGTACATTTTCTGAGAATTATACCAATCTAAATCTTCATTTGGCGAGTCCAGCACTCTGTTTGAATGACAACATGATATCATGATCGGGTTGGTTAACATTAAGCTGTAAGTTCCATAAAGCTAGGGTCATTGTATACGTGTGTATGTGCTTGTGTACATGCCTGTTTGTATGTGTGTGTTTAAATATTGACTATCTTTAAAGTAAACTTGAAGTTTATGTCTCCTTTGCTATTTTCAACTTTTGGGTTATTTGGTATAGACAAAGAGGGATCATTTTCTTTTTCTCACTCCTTTTCAAATCAGGTGCAGTTTGGAAGAAAAGTAATGATTTTTTTTATTCCACTTCCTTTCCAATAATAAGGACAAGCATAGAAAGCGTCCTGCTGCTTCATGTAGAATTATTTTAAGGCTATTAAATTGGTCTATCCAACTTTAATCAGGTGCAGACGAGAGCTTGCTGATCTGTGCATTCTGAAATTTCATTGCTCCTATAAAAACTCACTGCCTGGAAACAAGGAAGCCTGACACTTGAAGGGCTGTGCTGTCTGACAAACTAGATTAATAATGAATGAACCCATCTTGTATAATCAGAAAGGGGAGGAATGCTACAAATTAGAAATAAGCATGTTCTTCATTATGGATGGCAGCAGGATGCTGCTTAGGGTATCACTGATGCTCAAATTAGCTGTGGGACATGGGAACCGCTTGCTGCCTCTCGCTGTTTCTTACTTTCCTCTTGAGATTCTCCTTCTCAAGGGAATTGCAAAATGAGAAATTCAAACTTGGGAGACACATTCGCACCACATGAGAATGACAACTTATTATTTGTCTAGGGTATACAGATATTGTAAATGGGTTACATTTCCATCTTAAATTAAGTTAAAGTTCTCATATCTTTCATATAAATGGGATCAAAATTATGCCAAGATGGGAATTTCTGCAAGATTTCTGGTGTTCTCAAGAGGTGCTTATTCTGAATATCATATGTTTTCAGAGAAAATGAGCTGCCCATGTCTGAATCTGGGGAAACTTGCTGGTGTATTGTTTGTTTGGAGCTTGTTTTGTTTTAACATGTGCTACCAAGGACTAGTTGTGGTATTAGTGCTGTGTGTGTTTGTGTATGTGTTTGTGTGTATACTCCAAAACCTAAACAGACACAGAAATGAAGTGAAATAAAAATTCTTGGAGAAGATGCAGTTAACATCACTTTATCAACGAAACCTGCCAATGCATTTCTGTAGGGCAAAAACTGGACAACCTGTACGTGCAGATACCACATATTTCATACAAAATATCCAAAACATCTCACTGATCCAAGAGTGGTCCTTGGAGCTGAGATACCTGTCCACCTGCACACAGACCTACAGTGGTTGTGGTGGAGAGGGTGAGAATTCCTCTAACTTGTGGCTCTGACCCTATCTGCTTGTCATTAGTACTATCTTGGCTTCCTATGTCATGAAGGTCCCTCATGTAGAGGTGAGAGTGGAGTGAGATCAGTTTAGGTGGTCTGGAAACCTGTGGGTCATTAAATCAATGGAGAGAGTGCATGGAAGTCCCAGTTGTGCTGTCCCTACTTTGTGAGAAAGGCCTTTGCCGGTTCAAAGTAAGGACCAATTGATGTGGTCAATGTGATATTTCTAGGTCATGACAATTGTTTCTGGAACATGCTAACCAGCAGGGGAGATATTTTTCAGACATAAAGTAGTCTACTATTTGCTCACCTGTTGGCATCTAGTATGTGAATGAGAGTATCAATTTTAGTCTAAAGACGTTTAAAAGATTTTCCAAAATCAGGACAGCACCTCCAGCAGCTGATTAGATGACAAACTCAAAGGGTTTGGGGGTTGGAAGATTCCAAGAAGGAAAGAGCAGGTCAATGTGTGGCAACAGTGAGCTTTTGCAAGGACAGACAGTGGTCGCCTTAATTATGGTAGCCAGACAGTTGTTGACATATGCTCCAGGGGCAGACCCATAAAGAAACTCCAACTCACCTATGTTCACTCATCAGGCCCACCCTGCCTAGTGCACATGCAAAACCCTCATGAGTAGTTGTCACTGAGTTATGCTTTCAACAAAGTACCTGATACGAAGATAATGCAAGATGTCCATGTCCTAATTCCCAGAACCCCTGAATATGTTATGTTACATGGCAAGGAGGAATTAAGGTTGTACATGGAATCAAGGAATTAGCTGACCTTGAGATGGGGAGATTAGCTGGGATTATCCAGGTAGGTCCAATGTAATCACAAGGTTCCTCATAAGTGGAAAAGGTAGGCGAAAGAGAGAAAACCAGAGAGGTAGCATCCTGAGAAGGACTTGGCCAGCCATTGCCCCAGGAACCAAGGAATGAGGAAGTCTCTAGAATCCAGAAAAGATAAGAAAGTCCATTCTCCCCTAGAGCATCCAGAAGGTACTCAACCCTGCCAACACCTGATTTTAACCCAGTAGACCCGTTTCAGATTTCTGACATCCAGAAATGTAAGTCAATAAATTTGTGTTGTTTTAAGCCACTAAATTTGTGGTAATTTGTGACAGCAGCAATAGGAAACTGTTATAATAAAGTAACAAAGAAAATTACCCTTAACATATCCTTAAATATGTTTAGAACTTGTTCTAGAGAGAATGATGCAGGCAAGACAAGTTTCACAACAAAACCTCAGAATGGCTGAGGGTGGAGGGAGGGGGCAAGGAGGAGTGCACCTGGTGTTCGTCACTGGCTTTTGTTCCCAGTGTAGCCCTTCGGGAAGGAGTATAGGGGGCTACATGGTGATAATTGAAAGAGCTGTTTTCAATAAAACCACCATAAAGCAACAGGCACAAAAGAGTATTGCTTTAGAGCCCTACTAACAGGGTGTAACCAAGGAAGGCAGAGAGATGTGTCCATTTTGTGCTTCAGCCACAGAATGGGCTGCAAAGGGTTGCGGAACCTCCGAAAGGATGCAGAGGTACGTGGCATGGTGCCAGAGTTTGTGGGGGCATAAGTGGAAGAGCCCAGAAGAAATGGTCATTTTTGTGGTAGACACAGCAGGGCTCCTTTTAAGGGACACTGACAGTGAAATGAGGCCCCACAGAGGCAGCAATTCCTAGCAGATGTGCTGTGGTCATTGGTCCTAATTGTTTTTGAATGGAGCTGATGGAAGTTGTTGAATGGAAGTTGTTGAGCAGAACTTTGTGGATGGCTGATGGCCCAGCATGAATAGGGGTGTGGCAAGGTTGTATTTCCTCATGTAACCCTCCTGTAACCCAAGGCTGAGGTGGCCTGGGGTCCCAAGGATTATCTTATAGCACCTGGGACTGTATAAACAATAGTCATTCAATAAAAGGGAGAATTCATTGATAATATCAGGATCGGGCAAAACTTTCTGGGAACTTTGTATCTGGGACTTCTAAGATATTTCTATGGGGGATCTAAACCAGATTTAAGCCTAAGGCGAGGGAGCTGTGAGGCAAATTAAATTGCTTTGTTACCAAACTGTTAGCAGAGCATTTTTCATCGACTGTGCCTTCACTGATGTGGTATCAGTCCTACAGAAACTCATATTGGCAAATAAAAGACATAACTTTCTGACTTAGAACCTACCTCCTGGAGAAGTCAGATGTTTTACATCAAAAGAGGACATGTTCTTATTTTTGTCTGAGAGCAGTTTCCAATAAAAGATTCAAACATGTTCCTAAGAAGAATACCCTAAAAGAGCTCTTTAGCTTTACAAACTCCATACCAAAGAGCACACAGAGGTAAGGGGTCTTGCCCCACCTGCACCAGGTAAGAGCATTATGGCCACCTCTTCCCGAGTCTTGTGTGCATGAAATAGTCTTCAAAAGCTCCATGCTTTCCTGTTACAAGACACCAAAACGCCTCAGCTTATTTCCTTCACAGTGTTTTCTCAGTGGAGAGTGCCAGTGTGGCTGATGATTTTTCCTCTAGTCCTCTACTTACAAATTAACTGTCCTCTTTGTTAGAAGCTTCTCTGGATTCGCTCCTGGAGATCTCCTACCCTCTCCTTTTGGTTTGCCATATGTGTTAAGTAAAACCCCTGCCATTCACTTTGATGAGATTCAAGTGTTCCTCTCAGGGAGGAAAGGAAAGGCTCTTACTTGACAAGATGAATAGGAAAGAGCAGAGATTGGTTGCATTTAATCAGCGTGCACACAAACCCCAAGCAAAATGAAGCCGAAAATACCCCCTTTGACTGATTCAAAGTCAAATTCAGTTACAGGTTTTGGGCAGCTGCAAATCTCAAATCGTGAGCTAAGGCCCTTCTCCCTGAACTTATTCACCAGATTGAACCTAAATGTGAGTAGTTATTTAGAGTTTATTTTCTTTTTGTTAGGATGTAGAACAGTGGCTTGTTTAATTCAATTTCATAGTCATTTGTCAAAGCATAACAGGGTAAGGAAAAATTAAAACACAGAGTCAAAAATCCTGGTCTTAAGTCTAGAAACCCTCAGTTCCTGGCTGTGTGACTACAGGTAAATTGCTCAATCTTTTGGAACCTCAAGTTTTGCTTTTATACATTAGAGAAATCCCTGTTTCGCTATCTTCACAAGATTGTTTTGAGGCACAAACAAAGAAAGGGTATGAGAGTGCTATGTATTACAGAGTGCTATGTAAATGTTAATATTATTATTGGCTAGATCCTGTGAGGGACAAAAACATGCATGCCTCATGGCCGAGACCCTGGAGGAATTTAGCAATCCAAGAGTCAGAGGGGTATACAACTGACTGTGAAATACAGCAGAATGTGATCACTGCTACAGGAGCCCAAAGGACTCAGAGAATAGGGGAATTGGGAAGTTCCAGAAAAACAGGGCATTAGATGCATCCTGAATGACGCATAGCATTCCAGGAGGATGGGGAGAAAAGCACCTCTGCAGAGGGAGCAGAACGACCACAGGTGCACAGCCTGTGCTGGAGGCCTAGCAGAGAGACCCTTGTGGCAGAAGCAAAGGGTGCTTGATGTGGAGGGGCCAGACCATGAAAAGACCCTGGGAAATAGGAGATCGTGCTAGTATGAGACACAGGTCTTCACATCCCAGCAACAGAACTTGGGTTTGAATTTGGGAGGAAAGTTAATAAGAGCATTGAATTTTATCCCAGTGAAGTGTCTTGTCCCTACTTGAAAACTTTTCAACATGTCAATTTCCTCCCATTAAGCAGATCCTTAGTTGGGACCCCCACCACACATTAATTAGAAAATGTGAGCCTTCTCAACTAATATCCCACTGCATTTTTATGTTATCTTCACATCTCTCACCAAGTTCAAGCTGAGGAAATCTCATACTTTAAGAAGAGTCCATGGCGAACTGTAAATATGCCAGAAGTCACACAATCTATTACCTTTTCTGCAGCTTCTAAACGAAGTATGCCAGTAAATTTCCCTGGCTTACACATGCTCTTTGGCACTGAGTATCCTCATGGCCAAATGAGGGTTGCAGCTGTCTTGCAGCTGAGGAGTGAACTGCACTATGCTCCATGATAAGTTTTTCTTCTTGTACTTTGATCTCATTATCTTACATGTCTGCACACAGAACTGCACCCCTCCACACACCCCACGCACATACGCTCTTAATCTTGGCCCCTCTCCGACATGATGGAATAACTTGGTCCTATTCCTTGCTTCTCTTTTCAGTGTCATCATAGGGAAATCTTCTGTCAAAGTGTTAACTTACTCAAAGTGATTAGTATAAAATCTGAAGAAAGGTGTTATTGGTGTACACTTTAGAGACATCTTACCCACTCCATCCAGAACTGTTTTCTTTCACCAACACCCACTATTTTACTGTCCCCAAAATATTTTGCTCGGATTTTCTATTTCTCCCACACACAGTATTTTAATGTTTTTCTTTGTGGTTTGTTTGTTTGTTTGTTTTGAGACAGAGTCTTACTCTGTTGCGTGGGCTAGAGTGCCATGGCATCAGCCTAGCTCACAGCAACCTCATACTCCTGGGCTCAACCGATTCTCCTGCCTCAGCTTCCTGAGTAGCTGGGACTACAAGCATGCACTACCATGCCTAGCTAATTTTTTCTCTATATTTTTAGTTGTCCAGCTAATTTCTGTCTTTTTTTTTTTTTTTTTTTTTTTTTTTAGTAGTACAGACAGGGTCTCACTCTTGCTCAGGCTGGTCTCAAACTCCTGAGCTCAAACGATCCTCCCACCTCGGCTTCCCAGAGTGCTAGGATTACAGGCATGAGCCACTGCACTCAGCCTTTAATGTTTTAATGTAAATAAATCTGTTACAAATTCCAGGGTCAAATATTTTCTCCTCAACCTATTAAAAGATGTCCCTGTGTTCTAACAGTTGTATGCTGACTTACACTAAACACATTTTTAAATCATCTTAATTATTTTCATAAGCAGTGTCTAAAATCTTAAGCCCAACTTTTGTTAAATAATGAGGACTTTACTCTAGACAATCTGTGATTTATATGGCCAAAATATAAATTTCCTAGGCTTGGTTTTATGTCATGTATTACAAATATGGTAAATGCAGGCCTGAAAAACAATGATGATTTTTATATTTATGGGTTAAGTCAAATAAAATGCTGTAAGAATTATTAAGTGCAAGATTTTTTAATGACAATTTAAATGTTGAGACCTTTAAATTTAACATTTAGGAAATTCTTTTTAGAATAAATGCATTTGCATAGTCTATAATCCTTACTTCATAGGAATATGTCATTTCCAGAGATATGGATACATGTAGGAAACAGAATAAGAAAATTATAGTATCACCATTATGTATTTGGTATAATATGTTTGAGATGTTACTCTGGCTGCTGCACATGATGAACTTACTACAGAGTTAAGATATTGAACATCCTCCATCTCCCCAGCCCCCAAAATGAGAATAAGAAAAAGGGTTCAAACATAGTTATTTTGCACCAAATTAAAGGTTTTCATCAACCTTTCAATTGGCAATATCAATTGATATAAAAGATTTGATATTCTTGTCACTTAAAATGAAGATAAAATAATTATATTGCTTAATGAAATGCTCTCTGTAAATTGACAGAAAGCTACCTAAAATATTTTAGTTACTCTTTGAGATGAGTAGTCTCAGCATGTGAATCCCTTCACGGTACATGGTTTCCCATAGCACAAATGTGCATAGTGCATAGTAAATCATTTTTCATAGCATGTAGGACACCATAATGGTTAAGAGTGTGAAGCTATACATAATGGCATTTAGCTTAACAAATCTAGGACAAAGAGTGAAAAAAAAAAAGCCAAGAAGCAAACATTCTGGCTGAAAGGACTTTCTGCCAACTGTCTGGGAAATATTTTTGAAAGAACAGCTTAACACCTCTAGATTAGAAGCTCCATGAGGACAATGACTGATTCTATCTTCTTCATTATTGTGGTTCCTGTATTTCCTAGAAATGTGCCTGACACATTGTTGGTAATTGGTAAATGTTTGTTGAATGAGTGAAAAAAATTAAATGAATGAACTAACATTATTCCTGAGTAACAGTTGGAGAAAACATAAGTGGGAAACTATGGTGGGATAAATCAGATGATTTAATAGTTCACACATTTATTCATTCAACAGTTACGTATTGAGCTCCTATTATATGGCATGTCCTGCTGTGCACTGATGATAGAAAATCTCACAGTCTGAAGTGGGAGACGGAGACACAAACAATTAATCAATGCAACATGAAAAGTACCAAGACTGTAGTTTGTAAAATATTCAGGGAGAATACAAATGAGAAAACTACAAATTCTGCCTAGGGAGAGAGGTCAAGGAATGTTTCCCAGAAAAAGTAACATTTGATTTGAGGCTAGATAGATGAGTAATTAGGTAATCTGGAAGATCATCAGAAGCATGTTGCTGTGCGTAAAAGGAAAAAGTTAAGCAAAGGCACAGAAGTATGAGAAAACATTATGAATGATGAATTATGATATTGCTTGACAGCACATATGAGGTGGAGATTGGGCCCAGAAATTTCATGGACTAGAGGATAAAGGATATCATAAGCTATGTTTCTCCATGAATGCCAGATCTGGGGGCAATGGGGAGTCTTTAAAGGGTTCAAGGCAAGAAAAACATGTGTGAACTGTATTTTTAAACCATATCTTTCAGTTTTAGAAGACTGGCTCATAGCAGATCAATCCTCCTGTCAAGAACAACTAGAAAAGATTTAATGTTTAAAAGTCTTATTTTGCATACATGAGAGAAATACCGAGTCACCTGGGGCAGCGGTCCCCAACCTTTTTGGCACCAGGGCCCAGTTTAATGGAAGACAATTTTTTCATGAACCAGGGGTCAGAGGGGAGGGTGGGGAGCTTGGGATACTTCAAACACATTACATTTATTGTGCAGTCAAACCTCTCTGCTAATGATAATCTGTATTTGCAGCCACTTCCCAGTGCTAGCATCACCACCTCAGCTCCACTACAGATCATTAGGCATTAAATTCTCATAAGGAGTATGCCACCTAGATCCCTCACATGCGCAGTTTACAGTAAGGCTGGCACTCCTATGGGAATCTAATGCTGGCCTCTGATCTGACAGGAGGCAGAGCTTATGCAGTGATGCCAGCAATGGGGAGTGGCTGTAAATAGAGAGGAAGCTTCGCTCCCATGCCTGCTGCTCACTTCCTGCTTTGCAGTCCAGTTCCTAACAGGCCACTTACTGGTACTGGTCTGCAGCCTGGGGGTTGGGGACCACAGACCTAGGGTATGAGGGGTCAAGGCCTCAGAAATAAAGGAAACTCAATAAGGTGAACATGATATTCTGTACTTCTTTCTCCCTCGACGTACTTACGGTTCATAAACCTTGTGAGTGGAGAAGTTTATAAGTAAAGGAAGAAGCAGATGGTAAAAGACATGGAAACGGAGATTAGCTTTCAGCAATCTTACAGGGTTAGGGAGACAGAAATTGAAGTTCAGGGCTACTGGGGAAGTTAGGAATTGAGGGGTCAAGATTCTGAAGAGAAGGAAATTTCAGAGAAGTAAAACCAATAGTCTAAAATCCTCAAGGTTGTTTGCTGATCTGTAAGATAGGTAGACCGATAATTTAAAAATCTGAGTAAAATTATAGACCTAAATATTAATATACAAAACTATAAAACTCCTAGAAGATAACACAGGAGAAAATCCTGGGTTTGCTGATGGCTTTTTAGATACAATATCAAAAACATGATGAATGAGAAAAATTGACATGTTAGATTTCATTAAAATTAAAAACTCTACTTTGTGGAAGACACTTAAGAGAATCAAAAGACAACCTACAGACTGGGAGAAAATATTTTCAAAACACATATTTGATCAAGGACTGGTATCCAAAATATGTAAAGAACTTACAGTAATAAAAAAACCCAATTAAAAAATGGACAAATGATCTGAACAGACACTTTACCAAAGAAGATATACAGATGGCAAATAAGCATATGAAAAGATGCTCAGTATCATATGCCATCAGGGAATTTCAAATTAAACAGCAAGAAGATACCACTACACACTGATTATAATGGTGAAAATTCAAAACACTAACAACATCAAATGCCAGTAAGGATATGAAATAACAGGAACTCTCAGTTATTTATTACTGGTGGGAATGCAAAACAATAGAGCCATGTTGGAAGATAGTTTGGCAGTTTCTCACAAAACTAAACATGCTCTTACCATATCATCCAGCAGTTGTGAACCTTCAAATGAGTGAAAATTAACATCCACACAAAAACCTGCATATTAATGCTTATGGCAGCTTTAAAGCAACCAAAATGTGCTTTAATAGATGAAGTGAAAAACAAACTGTGGTACATCCATACAGTGGAATATTACTAAACAACAAAAAAATGAGCTGTCAAGCTATGATAAGTCATGGAGACACCTTAAACACACAGTGAAAGAAGTCAATCTTAAAAGACTACATGTTGTGTGATTCTGACTATATGACATTCTGGAAGAGGTTAAACTGTGGAAACAATACAAGGACCAGTGATTGGTGGGGTTTTTTGGTTGGGGAGGAAGCAATGAATAGATGGAGCACAAGGGATTTTTAAAGCAATGAAACAATTCTGTAGGACAGTATAATGATGGCTGTATGTCATTATACATTGATCAAAACACATAGAACGTACAACACAAAAAGTGAAACTTAATGTAACCTATGAATAGTTAATATATCAATATTGACTAATAAATTGTGACAAATGTATCACACTAATGCAAGACATTAATAATAGGAGATACTGTATACGTGTGTTTGGGTGAAGGAGCATCTGGGAATTCTCTGCACCTGCCACTCAGTTTTTCTATAATCCTAAAACTGCTCCAAAACATGAAGATTATTAATTTTAAAAAAACTAAGTAGAGGGCAGCAGCTAAGAGGCTGAACTGTCAATTGCCATATGGTACTGGGGATGTGAAAACTAGAAGTGTGAGTTTTGCAGTGGAGAAAGCCTGTCAAAAACCAGAGATTTTCACTTGGGATCCTACAAGGATTAAGAATAAGACAGAACCAGAAACAAGCCAGAACTTACAAAGACTGAAACTTAGCCTTGAATCTAGTTAATCACTCATGGTCAATCACTCAGTGGATTAAAGATACATCTTTCTACCCTGATGCCTGCTAGAAGCTGAAGACAATTATCTCTGGTGGAAGATAATTTCATCCATAGCCTCTACAATGTATCATATCCAATGTCTGCAAAAAATTACCTGGTATACCAAAGATAAAAGCAAAAGAAAAATATACAATAAAGACAACAGGTAATCTAGAATTTCAAATAAGTGTGAAAAGAGATGAATAGACAGAGAATTTTATCAGAGATACGGATCCTACTTTTTAAAATAATAAAAGGGACATTTCAAGAACTTAAAATACAGCTGAAGAGAAGATTCATGATCTGAAATATTAGTTATTAGAATGTATGCAGCTCAAAACAGTTTGGAGACTAGAAAATATGGAAAAGAGGAGAAATCCCATGAGACTCACTGAATATATCTAATACACAAGTAACTGAAGTCCAAGAATAGGAAGGAGAATATAAAGAAAAAGCAATTTTTGAAAAGATATGGCTGAGAATTTACCAAAATCGACAAAACGAAACCAACTCCTTAAAACAAAGTACTATAAATCCCAAGCAGCATAACAATTTTTAAAATCAAAGCTGAAAGCATCAGAGAAAAACTGATGAAAAACAAACATAAAGAGAAAAATCTTTAAAACATACACACACATATCACATTGATTTAAAAGGAACAAAAATAAGACTAACAGCTGATCTCTTAACAAAAACAATGTAAGCAAAAAAAAATGCAATAGCTTCTTTAAAACGATGAAAGAAAATAAATGCAAACCCAGCATAATATACACTGAGCAAAAATATTCTTCAACAGTAAAGGACATTCCAAAAAAAGAAGAGGGGACAATTTTACCTCATTTTATGAGGGCAGCATTACACTCATAGAAAAACAGAACAAAACTATTATAAGAAAAGGAAATAATAGGCCAAAATTTTCATGTACATAGTTGCAAAAATCCTTAACAAAATATTAAGAAATTGAATCTAGGAATATATAAAAAGCATAATACATAACAATTAAGTGGAACTTACTCTAGGAGTGCAAAGTTAATTTAACACTAAAAAATAAATCAGTATACTTAACCAGATAAACACACTAAAAAAAAAAATCATGTGAACAGCTCAATAAATCAGGGAAAGATAGTCAAAATTCAAAAGCTATCACTCATAAAATTCTCAGCTAACTACAAACAGACAGAAATTCCTCAAATTTTAAGACTGAATGTTTCCCTCTAAAATCAGAAGCAAGACAAAGATGTCCTCTCTTACTACTTCTATTAAACAGTGTAGAGGTCTGTCTAGATCATTAAACAAAAAAGAAGCTAAAGGCTTCTAGCTAAGAAAGGAAGAAGTAAAACTATCTGTATTCCCTTACAACATAACAGATTATGTATAAAAACCTGAAAAATGTATGGCAAAACAACTACAACTAAAGCTGCTAGAACTAACCTACCAAAAATCTACAAGTAGTAATAAGTGAGTTTTCCAACATAGCAGGATACAAGGCCAATATATAAAAGTAAATTATATTTGAATATATTAGTAACAAAAAATTAAACATGAAATTTTCAGAATTCCACTTACAATAGCATGAAAACAAGAAATACTTAGGAAAAAAATTTGAAAACATGTTTAAGCATTCTATACTGAAAATTACAAAACAATGCTGAGAGGAATTAAAGGAGACCTAAATAAATAGAAAATTGTACTACATTCAGGGATTAGAAGATTCAATACTATTAAGATGTCAATTTTTCAAAAATTGATCTATAAACTTATTAATAAAACAATTCTTCCTCCTCCCAAAATACCTGGCAGGCCTTTTTTTAATTTGTAGAAATTGTCAAGCAGATTCTATAATTTATACAGAAATGCAAAGTGCCTAGAATAGCCAAAACAAATGTGTAAGACAAAACAAAACAAAAACAAATTTGAAGGAGTTTCACTCTCAGATTTCAAGACTTATTACAATGTTACAGTGAGAAGACAGTGTGATATTGGCACAGTAACAGACATAAAGATATGGAACAGAATAGAGTGAAGAAAAAAAATATATATCTATATATATTCAATTGCTTTTTCAACAAAAATGCCAGGGTACTTCAATGGATATAGGATAGCTTTTGCAACAAATGACATAGAATAATTGAATATCTATGTGTAAAAATATAAACATTGACTGTTACTTAACATAATGTACAAAAATTAGCTTGAAATGAGTAAAAAGTCTACATGTGAGAGCTGAAACTATAAAATTCATGGAAGAAAACAGGATAAAATTTTTGTGATCCTGAGTTAAAAGTCAAATATTTTTTAGATAAGAAACAAAAATATGAGCCATAAAAGAAAAATTGATAAAATGAACTTCATTGAAATTAAAATTTTTGCTCTTCAAAAGACATTATTAAGAAAATGCACTATTATTAGAGCAAATAGACAACCTAGAGAATGGGAGAAAATATTTGCTCTCTACACCTCCGACAAAGGTCTGATAACAAGAATCTACCTAGAACTCAAAAGAATTAACAAGAAAAAATCAAAAAACCCCATTTATAAATGGGCAAAGGAGATGAACAGAAACTTTTCCAAAGACGACAGAATAATGGCCAGCAAACATATACAAAATAATGTTCAACATCTCTAATCATTAGAGAATTGCAAATTAAAACCATGATGAGATATCACCTAACCCCAGTGAGATTGGCCTCTATCAAAAAATCCCAAAACAACTAATGCTGGCGAGGATGTGGAGAGACAGGAACACTCTTACACTGCTGGTGGGACTGCAAATTAGAGCAACCTCTGTGGAAAAGAATTTGGAGATTCCTCAAAGAGCCAAAAATAGAATTATCATTTGATCCAGCAATAGCATTATTAAGCATCTACCCAAAAGAACATAGGACATTCTGTTATAAAGACATCTGCACCCGAATGTTTATGGCAGCACAATTCACTATTGCTAGGTCGTGGAAACAACCCAAGTGCCCGTCGATTCATGAGTGGTTTATTAAGATTTGGTATATGTTTACAATGGAATACTACTCAATTTTAAGAAACGACAGTGACCTAGCTCCACTTATATTATAATGGATTGAGCTTAAGCCCATTATTCGAAGTGAGGTGACACAAGACCAGAAAATGGGCTCCACATGCATTTGCCATCAAATTGGTACTGACTGATTAACACTACAGTGCTCGAGTGGTTGTGGTGTCCACCAGGGATTCGAGGGGTGGGGGGTAAACCCACATCTGAGGGATGTGGCGAGCACTGTGGGGGGAGGGGCATGCTTGAAATGCAGTTGGGGAAGGGGAAGATGTAGGGGTCTCAATACGGGGAAGGAAATACTCTAAAACTGATTTATGTGAATAGCTGTACAACTTGGTAAATTTACTAATAATAATTTAATTGTATACCGAAACGGGAGTGACATGTACAGGCATGACATGTAAATTATACTTCACTAAAGAAAAAAAAATTTTAAAAAAAGTTGTTATTGGGAGGGTAATTTGATTTAACGACATTTGGGGGCAATCTTTAAAATGTGCATGCCCTTTGATTCTCTGTGCTTTTAGGACTCCTACTGAGCAGAAATTCTGACACATACCTACACTGATTATCTATGAAAATTCCATGCACCATTCTTATAAAAAACAATAAGATTACATAAATAACTAGTAACATGAGGAAGATTACATAAATGGTGGTTCACCACTGAAGAGTATTATGTAACTGTAAAAAGTAATGATGTAGATTCATATAAACTGATGTGGAAAGATTAAGTAAATATTTTAAAGATTAAATAAATGTTTTATATAACAGTATATGTGGTATGATATAATTCAAAAATAACTTTGTGTGTATATGTCTTTTTAGGTTTGCACATGCGTAGAAAATGGTCTAGAAGCATATACAGTAAATTGTTATTCATCATCGTCTTTGGGAAAATTAATAGGATTAGAGGAGTGCCAAAGGAAAAATTCATATTTTAGTCTATAAACTTATTTTCATACTGAAGTTTAACTTTATTTTGATTTTTTAAAAACATAATAAAAAAGAAAATAAGGAAATAACTCTGAAAGTCTTTTTAATTGTTGTTTAAGAAAGCACCTAAACGTTAGGAATCTAACACAGCTGAGTTCAAATCCCAGCTCTATCGTTATGACTTCGGTCATCTTACATAAGTCATTTAACTTCTCCGAGCCTTAATTTTCTAATCTGCCAAAGAGAATCATCCCTACCTTTAAGTAAAATTGTCACAATGAACTGAAAAATGCACCTGTCTAGCATAAATTCCCCTTCTCTCTCTCCAGTGCCTTTCCATTTGGTCTAAAATAGAGCTTTTCAACTGGGGGCAATTCTTTCCTCCAAGGGACATTTCACAACATCTGTGCAAATATTTTATCATCACAACTGTGGGGGGCAGGTTGGCATCCAGTGGGGAAAGGCCAGGAATGCTGGTAAACATCCTACAATGCATAGGACAGTCGCCACAACTAAGTATTATCAGCCTGAAATGTCAAATTAGTGGCGAGGTTGCTAACAGTAACCTCCTAACTGCCAAATCCAGTGGATACTTTTCAATCCCTATTTTGACTTTGCTCTGATATTTGACACATCGAACCATTCCCTCCCTAAAAATGCCTCTCACTTTATCTTTCAAAATGACCACATTTCTGCTCCTTTGAACACTGCCCAGTCACTTTCAATGGACTGAATTGTGTTCTTAGTCTTCTATTGATCTCACTAATCTAGACTCATTTGCTCTCTACAGTTTCATCCATTCTCATTCTCACTACCAGATTTCTCTACTGGTTTCTATACAATATATCTAATTGCCTGCTCAATGTTGCAATATGGATACCTCAGAGGTATCTCAAACTCAACAATTCTAGAATAAAACACATTTAATTCTTCCCTTATAATTTTTCATTACCTAAAACAGTCCTAATGCCCAAGCCAGAAAACTAGACATTATTATCCTGGTATCATCCGTCTCTCTCACATCCCACATCCATCTAGTCACCAAGTTATATCAATTATATTTCCTTCGTGTCTCTCTAATCTACCCCCCTGCTCACTGCCACTTCTTTAGTTGAATCTTATGTGTGTCTCCATGATTACAATGGTCTCCAAACCAGTCCTTCTGCCCCCAGTCACTCCTTCCTTTAATCTGTCTCCCCGAGGGCAGATAGAGTGATCCTCCTAAACTCTAATTGTGTTACCCCTCTGCTTAAAATATTACACTGACTCCTCAATGTCTTCACGACAAAGTCCAAATTCCTTAGTACACAAGATGCCCCATCATCTGGCTCCTGCCTACAATCTCCAGTTACATAGTCTACTATTTCCTCCTCTATTCACCATATACTACAGCTACACTGAATTCTTACCATTCTTTGGTCTCTCAGTTATTTAGTTCCTTATTATCTTATAGTTTTAAAATTCTTTGGTCCCCAATTCCTGTATGGACACGGAGTTCTCTATGTCTAGAATACTTTCGGCCCTTAGGGCAGGGAATGTTAATTGCTTACCAGCATCCATACTCCCTTCTTACTATACTAATACAAGTTACTGAGTTATAGCTGGGCACCCATGCCGACATTTCTTAGCCTTCCTTGCAGCTGGGTAAGGCCATGTGATTAAGTTTTAGAGAACAGAATACAGGTAGAAGTGACATATGCAAACCTCTGGGTCATGTTTTTATAAAGAAGCTGTCTGTATTCCTTTTTCTCTCTTCTCCCTTTCTCTCTTAGGTAGTAAATTGAAACGGATGGAACAGCTATCAAGGATGTAGAAATTGAAGACAAGTGGAAAGGATGGCAGAGCTGTCCCACCAATCTTGGACTATTCACCTCTAGACTTTTATGTGAGAGAAAAAGGAACTTTTCCCTATCTCATTTAAGCCATTAAATTTGTAGTCCTCTGTTATAGGAGGACCTCTGTTATAGGAGGAGGTTAGCCTGTAGCTTAACCAATCTACTCCTTTCATATTCGAAACTCACCCCATGTGTTAACCACTGAATGAAGCCTTCTATGATTCCCAGGACAGCAGTAAGTTCCATGTGCGTCCATAGCATCCAATGCACATTTTCATTAGTTATCATACTGCATGCTGAGTGTTAGTTGGTCCAAAATCCCTAAATCCTTGCCAATCGCATAACTTTCCTGACAGCAAAGCTTTTTGTCTGATTTGTCTCTAGAAGCTAGTGCACCAGGCAAGAGGGAGAAACTCAACAACAGTTTTTAGAATGAATCAATGAATGAATGAATGAATCTTGGTGGCCAGGCCCTTTAAAGCTTAGTGAGTAATAGAGCTTTAGCTCATTTATTCCTTCTCCAACTGTAATTGTGAAGTGAGAGTGTAGCACTGAGGTTAAAGAGGCGCACTGTCAATGACAAGTGATATTTTGAAACTAATCTTTTCTTCCGAAAAGTAGAGGTCTCAACAGGTTTAAAATATTCAGTAAACCATGCTATAAACAGATGTGCTGTCATCAAGGCTTTGTTGTTTCATTGACAGACCACAGGCAGAGTAGATTTAGCATAACTCTTAAGGACCCTGTGGTTTTTAGAATGGTAAAGGAGCATTAGCTTAAACTTAAAGACACCAGCTACATCAGCCACAAACAAGATAGACTGTTTTTACTTCGAAGCTCAGGCATTGACTTTTCCTCTCTAGCTATGAAAGTCCTAAATGGCATCTTCTTCCAATACAAGGCTGTTTCATCTACATTGAAAATCTGTTGTTTAGTGTAGCCACCTTCATCAGTGATCTTAGTTGGATCTTCTGGATAACTTGCTGCAGCTTCTCCAACCGCATTTGCTCCTTCAGTTTGCACATTTATGTTATGGAGATGACTTCTTTCCTTAAATCTCATGAACCAACCTCTGCTAGCTTCCAACTTTTCTTCTGCAGCTTGCTCACCTCTCTCAGCCTTCACAGAATTGAAGAGAGCTATGGTCTTCCTTTGGATTAGGCTTTGGCTTAGGGAATGTTGTGTGTGTGGCTGTTTTGACCTTCTATCCAGACCTCTAAAACTTTTTCCATATCAGCAATAAGGGTGTTTTACTGTCTTATCATTTGTGTATCCATTGGAGTGGCACTTTCAATTTCCTTCAAGAATGTTTCCTTTGCATTTACAACATGGTTAACTGTTTGGCGCAAGGGGCCTAGCTTTCAATCCATCACTGATTTCGACCTGCCTATTCCACTAAACTTCATCATTTGTAGCTTTTGATTTAAAGTGAGAGACATGTCACTCACTCTTCCTTTTATCTGAACACTTCCAGGCCAATGTAAGGTTATTCATTGGCCTAATTTCAATACTGTTGTATCTCATCGAATAGGGAGGCTTAAAGAGAGGCAGTGAGATGGGGGAATGCCCAGTCAATGGAGCATTCAGAACACACACAACATTTAAGTTTGCCATCTTATATGCATGGGGTTTGTGGCGCATCTCCCCCTACCCAAAAAAAAAATAACAATAGTAACATCAAAGATCATTGATCACCACGACAAATATAATAATGAAGAAGTTGAAATATTGCAAGAATTACCAAAATGTACAACAGAGACATAAACTCAGCACATGGTGGGAAAATGGCACCCACAGATTTGCTCAAAGCAGGGTTGCCACAAATCTTCAATTTGTAAAAAAGCAGTATCAGCAAAGTACAGTAAGGCAAAATGTAATAAAATGAGTAATAATACCTGTATGCAAAAAAACCTAGCCTGGCACATATTAAACACTCAATAAATGATAACTATTATAATTATTACCAACCTTAAAGAGAACTTTAACCCATACTTCCTTGGAGATATACAGAGAAAAGATGGAGAAAAACATACACACAAACACACACATATAAACACGAGGGAGGGAGGGAGGGAAAAAAGGAGGAACAAAGAGAGAGAAAGATTGAGATTGGAGCAGTAGTGGATGAAGCAGTTATGTGCTATAAAATCAGGGGATGTGAACTTAATAACTCTATCAGATTAAATGATCTTATTTTCCACCTCCAGTTCTACAAATTTATCCTTCTCATTAACAATAACCCTTCCTCACAGACTGCTCTTCTTCAGGGAGGTTTCCAGGCCTTAAGAGCAATATGGGCTCACTGACTTCTAGAGTTCATGAAGAGAGCCACAAATTCCACCTGGACAGTGTGTTATCTACAGGGCCTGTCTCTTCCACGTATACAGGAGCCTTTTTAGACCATTTCTGCTAATGTGCCAGTAGGCAGGACTCAGAGAAGGTGCTAGGTAGGCTAAGATCCACGCTTTCTTTGAGTGAGAGACATCTAGAAACACACAGGCGACACCTCCTGTTGTGAATCCTCTCTAAAATTAAAATGTGGCCTGCATAACCCTACAGTCATCATGGATTGCAACATCCTTTCCAAAGCTGGCTTACAGATGTAAACCTTGGAGCCAAGTTTTAATGTGGAAATATTGGCAATTACTGTAGTAGAAAGAATAAACTCACCCTCTTCTCTGTTCTGTGGGCCCTCCAAAGGCCTCACTTCATATCTCTTTTTTTAATGATGAGCTTTAACCTATTGTGTTACTCCTATTCCCTTTGGGAAGAGAAAGGGAGCAAATTGTCTTCCTTGTTCATTCAATCCCAGCTACTCTGGTCTCTTTTCTTTTCAACATGCCAAGCACACTTGTATCTCAGGGCCTTTGCATTTGGTCTGCACTATTCATAAAATTGGTCTTCCTAAGGATACCATGCCTTGTATCCTTACTTTATTCAGTTCTCTGCTCAAAATATCACATTAACAGAGGCCTTCTCTGACCACCTTCTATAAAATAACAACAACTTACCTTGCTTTATTTTTCTTCTGAGCACTTATCACCACCTGATGAATACAGTGAATTGTTTACCACTTGTCTCTACCCTGTTGAATATAAGTCCCATGAAAGACGTGCCTTTGGTTTGTTTACAGGTGTATATAACCAGTGCCAAGCACTTTGCCCGGTACATAATAAGAGTTGATTAAGTATTTATTGAACAAATGGATACCTTTAGTGCCTTGAAAATAGGACTATAAATTACAGATATACTAAGTGAGATTGGGAAGGAAAACTTGGAGAATACTCCATAGTTTCTCTTAAGAGAGCAGGTCAGAAGAGAAGATGGGCCCAAGATCGCTTGACTCATAGTGCATTGAGCTTTTCTACAGGGCCAAATAACTGGTGGCTCAGGATATAAACCTGTGCATCTCATGAAGTCATTACAAAAGGGGGTGACAGCAGAAGAAGGTAAAAATGGTAGTGGTATGAGTTGCTGAACCATTCTGCTAAACCTGAAAAATTAAGTAGGAATTCTTAACTCATAAACGCACTAGATCAACTCCCTGGGGAGAAGACTAGAGAGGGGATTTGAGGCCAAAGGCTTTCCTGGGAATAAAGAGTATACATTGTCCAAGGTCACCTGATAGTAAGTGGCAGGACTATGATATGAGGTCAGATGTGTCTGCCTTCAAGGCTAACACTCTTTCCAATATAAATCATAGAAGGAAACATTTTAAGTTTAAAAAATAATTCCGTGGGTGGAAACAGTATCAGGCAGAACTCCTTTTCCCATCCTCCAAAACTCCAGAAAGCAGAGAACAGACTGATTTGGCTTTCTGTAGATTGCTTAAGAACACTTAGGGTTTCATGGTTTTTGATAGTGACTTCAGGAAAAATCAGAGGGTGACCAGAAAAGAGTCTGGAAGCAAACCAGTGCTTACTTGTTTTCTGGGCACATGGTTGCCACTGAGTGAATGTTAGCTGAATTGAATTCTAAAGGGCTGGTCTAAGAGAATTCCATATCCAAGGAATACTATTTCATTCTGATGGGCCTTGGCTGTTGCCCAGCATTGCAGTCAGGGAGCCCAACTCCTGGGAATCCCTCTCTAAAGGCTTCTAGGGACTAAATCTAGATGATAACATTTGTTGGGCTTTGAGGCACTGCCAAGAAAGGGATCACTTCCACTGGGAGGGGGTTAATGAACTGCTTGTCTTAGTCAGATATTAACCCCCTTCTGGATTCTTCTCTGTTTTGTCTTCAGGTGTGAAAATGAGAAGAAATTTAACTTAAGATGGCCATTTCCAATTGCCAAAGGCCAAGAGATCCAGACTAATTCTGACTCTTGGAAATCTTGGCAAAACTAAGCAGCTATCCAGATTCTTTCCAGATGCCGCTTCAGGGCTGCAAATATCAGATTGTACAAAAAAACAACCCGCCTTTCTATAAATCAAAGCTACAAGACTTGGCCCTGATGAATCCCAGCTTTCCACGGAGTCTCCATTTATTCTCTGGCTGAGATTATGTTGAGCTTTCTGGGGTCTGGTTATACTAGCAAAAATCATACTCTAAACTACATTAGAAACAAAGGTGGCAATGGAGTCAAAAATAATGAGCTCTTAGCATTTGGCATACACCACTTTAAACATCAAGTATGTCACCAAGTTTACTTAGAATATGTACAAAACTTTGAAAATGTCACGTCTATTGTTACGAAGAGCCAACTTTTTAAAAGAGGGCTGTCACTAATGCCGTCTTTAGTCTCTGCAACACATAGATCTTTAAGGCCTTTGTAAATATAACATTCTAGAATCCTATCTAATCCTAGTCATACATTATACTTATGGAAAAACTGATGTCCAAAGAAGGGAAGTGACTTACTCAAGGCCCCAAAACCAGCAGATAGTAGAACCGAGGCTAGAACGGAAAAGTTTTAATGCCCAATCTGGTACCTGTTTCCCTTAAAACACAGTACCTCCTGAATGAAACAGTTATGGACTCCTAATGATTATATATAATAGGTCTGTTATTCTAAGCAGGTTCTGAGAAAGGAATAATCTACCCTTGAAAAATAACAGAAATAAATCCTAAAGAAAGAAATGGGAAACTCAAAGTATATGGGGCTTTCTTCAGGGCCAAACACCAATCCACATATTCTGATTGTCCATTCCCATGGCCAGATTCCTTGGGGAGAGAACACCAAGGGTGGGGGGGGGATGAAGTGAGATCCTGTTAAGGATACCTTTGTTTACTTGCCATGGATGTGTTTTCCACTAAGAATGAGATGGCAGATTTCAAGTGGAATTTTCCTTTTAGTACAACTTAGGATGCTTTTAGGTTGGGGACATAAAGAGTTTCTCTATCATTTAACAACTGTAAACAAGCAGTGTTGTAAGGACTTCTAGAAAAGCCCATTTTGACTACAAGGACTTAATAGATATCAAGGTAAAAGAATTGTGGGAGAATACCATCACTAAGACAAAGTTCATCTCTTGCTGATATACTACAGTAAATGGGTTGTGGTATACGGCATGGGAAATACTATAATATTTACAAAGTACTTGAAACATTTATCTCACTGAATCCTCCCAACAACTCAGTGAATTATTAGTCCCATTTCAATTCCAATGGGAATTATTAGTCCCATTTTAAAAATGAGGGAAACAAGGCTCAGAGAGGTAAACTGGCTTGTTCAAGATCATCCAGCTAGTAAAGGATGGAGTTGGGATTCAAACCCAGGGCTGTCTGGTTCCAAAGCTATTTTTCCATTCTTTCCATTACATTCTCATCTCTGGGGATATCTGGAAAGCCTACAGAGGTAGTATGGACATTTTCAGGGTTCTATGTAAGAAGTTTTGATCCAAGAAAGTAGCAGTGAGTCCTACAATCTCAGAACAATGAAAAAGTCCACCCAGTCTCTTTCTGTTTCTCCACTGATTCCTGGTCTCTGAAATTCCTATTGTCATTATCAGCAGACTGAGTTTCCTCAAGTCTAGCTGCCAAAGTACACCCATCTGGCTCTCTCTCACACACTAGCTCCAGTCTTACAGTATTATGAAGAGTCTGATGTTCCAACCTGAGACCTAAAACCATTCAAAGGAGAACAGCAAAGGCAAAATTAGAAAATCACCGAGTGGAACACAATATATGGGGGAGGGACATGCTTATAGCCCTGGCTTGGGTGGTGCAAATGCATTACATGTAACCAAAATGTTTGTATCTCCATAATATCCTAAATAAATAAAAAAGAAAGGAAAAGAAAAGAAAAGAAAAGAAAGAAAAGAAAAGAAAAGAAAAGAAAAGAAAAGAAAAGAAAAGAAAAGAAAAGAAAAAAGAAAAGAAAAGAAAAGAAATAGGAGCTTTGAGTATAGCACATTACAGATTATATATTACATACACAAATAAATTCTAAGTATTGTAGGCAAAGATTGCAGAAAATGCTTATTAAAGACTTTAGTTCTTTTAATATTTGACCCTACTTGACTGCTGTTTTACATAACACTACAAAAATAAAAAAATATAACTGCATTAATGTCCCTCTGATTTTCTCCATTTGTCCATTCATCTTGGGGTAAAATAACTCAAGAAATGACAATGAACAAGTCAGGCATCATTTTGAGTGTCTGAGTTAGAGATCTGATTTCTCTTAATTAGATCAGTCTCAGAAAGATTGCAGTAATTCAAGAATGGGAACCCAACAGGTGGCTTATAAGGAGATTTCTTAATAAGATACACATAGGCACACACAAACACACAAATATGCAGAGATACACATACTTACACATGCAATTATTTCTCATTTCTACTAAATATCTTAAAAATGATTTTAAAAACAGTTATATCACAACAAATAAATGATTTGATACTAATTCTATGGTGGCAAAAATAATAACAATATGCAGTAACTCAAGAATTTGATGTTTTCTATAATAGCTACAGTGTCTGCAACTTTTCCAGAGTTATAAAAATATCTTGCCATGTCTGGGCAGAAAGCACAATTGTTTTCATTTTCCAAATGGGCTTTATCACCCTGCCAGTTCACACAAAATAGAATTTAGCTTTCCTTATTACCAAATACAATGGTCAGATTTGAAGCATTTTGGCTTTTGAATTTTGATGCCAAAGGACAGAATCATATCATACAATACGACAAACTTTCTGACTCACCAAAGAACTAATTATTTTCTAAAGACAATAACTGAATTCACAAAAGATACATGTAATTGCAACATGGAACTAAATATAAACTCACAGTCACTCAGAATTAGCAGAAGAGCTGCTTCATGAGATTCATCGTAATCTTTTAATAAATACATCTTCAAACATTCATTAGCAGAGGAAGTAAAAAGCTAAATATTGATTCCTACCAGACAAATTTTAAAAGGCAAGCAAGTTCCAAAAACCTACATGAGTGCCCAGAAGCAGGAATGACAAACTCATGACTTTAAATAAGAAAATTAACCCTGGAGGAAACCATCAATGCTTCACAGACCATCTTTTTTCCTTTGTGCCTTTTATTATTTTTATTCTAATACTAACTCCATAAATAAAAACCTTTTTGATGATTTTGTCCTATTATCTAGAGTAGGACAATGCACTGTAAGAATCACACTCATGCACATACACTATGAGAGTGCCCCTTTGGCAACTATAGAAATGCATATTACCTTTTGGGGAGGTGGGAATCACTTGACAATCTAGCATTAAAAAGCATCTGACCCCAACATAAGTCTTTAATCAAATCTGATGGCCATGCTCTTGCATCAAGTGGATCTGAAGTCCCCTCTCTTTCCAATCATCAATCTTCTTCAGCCTGGCATTCATCAAGCTGCATGACAACTCTCGTTCACACTAAATAAGCTTTCAGGTGAATTTACTTTGGAATCTCAAATGATCCAGTGTAAAGTTCCAAAACATTCTTTCACAGAATTGCACCCACATAGCCCCTGGCACTCTGATAAAAGTGGTCTGTCAATAAAATGCTGAGTGAAATTGCTTGTTTGGAATGTCAGGAGTAGTTGAGCAAGCATCTTCTTAAAAATGGAAAGACTTAAGTGGTTAAAAAACACTCGCTTGTGATGGTTGCACAACTATGCATATATACTAAAAACCATTAAAGTGTACACTTTAAATGAGTGCATTGTATAGTATGGGAATTATTTTTCAATAAAGCTATTTTTAAAGCTGCTTGCTTTTATAGTTGCATGAAAAAATGCTATTT
Source organism: Lepilemur ruficaudatus (assembly GCA_963574885.1). Taxonomy (NCBI): domain Eukaryota; kingdom Metazoa; phylum Chordata; class Mammalia; order Primates; family Lepilemuridae; genus Lepilemur; species Lepilemur ruficaudatus. Next base: position 79,350 of record CAUYRT010010416.1, read on the forward strand.
TGTTAGTAATCTGATGGACTCAGCTACAAGTTGTAGAGATTGTTCTGAATCAACTATACTGAAAATAATTATTAATAGATTAAAATATAGGGTGTTTTTGTCCCCTGGCCAATGTGTAATATGTTCTTTATTAAATATCTTCAAAATTCTGGAGTTAATGCATTTTCCATTAAAAATATGAAATTGTTGAGTTCCTGAGAAAATTTTTCTATGTCCTAATTCATTTTGTAATTATTTTAATGTACAAAAATAACAAAGCATTTCAGTCATCTACTTACTTTTGCTTCTACTTAAGTTCAGATTTTTTTCTAATCAATGGAAAATTAGTTGGCATAATCAAAATATAGGTTAAAAGAAACCACTGGAAATTCCTTGATCTCATTTTCTTTTCAGAATCTTCATTCAAGTAGAAGAATAAAGGAGTTTTGTGATTAATCAAAAACTTCTACCTCAAGATATTAACCTTGATTAAAGAATCATATTTGATCTTTAATTCCAAAGCAATAGTTCTTAAATTTTAATAGTCACCTAAACTATGAATCACTTGGACAGCTGGTTAAAAAGCATAGATTCAGACCACCTGGGTAAGATGCTAATGTTTTGGGGCTAAGATGAGCACCTCCAAATCAGCATTCTTGCAACCAACTCAAATGATTTTAATTCAAGTGGTCCTTAAGCTACATTTTGAGAAATTAGTCATTTTTATATAACAATATATAGCCAAAATATGTATTCAGCCTTAAAATCTAAATTTCATAGAATTCTTAGAATTGAAGAAATTTCTAAATGAAAAGCACTTCAAGAAAGTACCTAGCCCGGTCTCATGCTTTACAGATGAAGGATTTAACACCTGAAAGTCTAAATGTCATGCCTCAAGCACACAGATATAAAGTGATAAGGCTAGGACTCAAACTTAGTTCCAGTTTTGTTTTTTTGTTTAGTCCTCTCCCTGTGCCTTTCTACAAGAAAAAAAAATACTTGAATAAAATAACTCATGAAAAAGGAATTTTAACAAATATAAACCACAAAATCACTTTAAAATAATATTCAACACATCTTTCAAAATCTACATACAAGGAGCCATAAACGCAAAAGAGAACAAAACCATAGGCTTTATCCTTCCTCAGATTCATTAAAATAATTGCAAACTTTTATTGAATACTAACACTTGACCCAGATCACTCTAGGCTAAGTGTTTCATTCCTATAATCCTTTTATTATCTGTAGTTTACAAATTCATTAAACGGAGGCTCAGAAATATTACATAAATTGCCCAGAGTCACATAGCTACTACAAGGTAGAAGTAGCCCTCTAATGAAGGTCTACATGAAAAAGTCTTTGTGCGTAAGGGTTTAGTACACATTGTCTATGAACACACCTGCTTAGTTTACATTATACTGTTAAATAGGGCGTAAATTTTTCTGATATCCTTACTGTTGTGATCAGGCCTTCTTAACTTGTTTTGCAAAATTAGGAACACAAAATAGCATAACAAGGAAAGAAATTCCTAGTCTACTGTTTTATATATTTGATTTCCTTCCTCCTCAAAGGGATTGTTTTGAATTAGTTATTTCTTTTTCTCAAAATAAATGTTGTTAGAAACAAATTGAGTTAGTCTCTATTGAAAGAGAGAGGAAAAGACAAAAAAAAAAAATCAGGGAAAAAGGGGAATGTAACAAGATATCTCCTTGTTGTAAATTTGATTTTACCTAGAACATTTTGATAGCTGGGGTCAAGACAATAGTCACTTGATGTTTTGGGAAGAAACTGAAGCTTACTTACTTGATTGGTGTTGAAGAGAGTTGCCCAAAACCCAAGTAGATTGTTACGTAGTTATAATAAGTAAATCTACTGAACAGAATTATGTTTCCCAAGGTTTTGCTTAAAATATATCTTCTTTTTTATCACTTAAGTCTTGCCTGAAGTTGACACTTCTAGTCTTACTCACAGCAATAGAGAATGGAGAAGGAGAAAGGGGAGGTGAAAGATTCTCACAGCTTTACTGGTCAATGGTATTTTGCCACATGCCACAGCTAAGCAGAACCAGTGGTGACCAATTCCTGCCATTCTTCAATGTTCTCTTTGCTTCAGGGTCATGGAATCAGAGGCATTCCACACTTACTAATACGATCCAATTCAGTGATCCCGTCTACAACATCACTTCAGTCTATGTTATCGCCAATGCCACAGGACTGTGAACTCATCACCACTCTGGGCAGCTAATTTTGCGGGACAAGTCTAATCCAGGCAGCTCATTCTGTGGGGCAAATGTAATTGCTAAAAATGTCTTTCTCATAGGGTCAAAAATGGGTCAACTTTTAATAATTTCCACGTATTGTGTTTACTTTTCCTTAGACAAACAAAATAAGTCTAATTCACTTTTCAAATATCAAAGTCTGCAAATGTGAGTATTATTTTAAGGAATAAAGTGTCATTGCCTCCTCAGAAGTCTGCATTTTAAACATCCTCAGACACTTCTGTTCATCTTACCTTGGTTTAGTTTGTTCTTTTGTTTTTACAGTTGCTGTTATTTTTCTGTTTGTTGTTTGATTTTTGTTTTGTGGTTAAATTTGTTTGTTTTAAAAACAAGTACTTGGCCCAGGTTTCTCAAAATTTCCAAGTTAGTTTAATATGTAACCTTTCTTGATGATATATATCTCTGTAGCAAGCCTAAACACTTTAATACATGTAAAAATTGTATCTAGTTATAACTTAATATAACATGGCCAAATAGTGAAACAACTCTGTGTAAGTGATACATTATTTGTTACAGGAAGCTGTGAATTTTAAATTTGCAGCATAAATAAGTACATTTTATCCAACTTTTCAGTTTATGATTGAGAAAACTCAAGCTTAAATGCCTGTAAATATAGCTCAAGTCATATGTCTCTTGTTTTTTTTCCAAAAGCCCATTTCCAAGTTAGTAAGCAAGTTAGAATTTCTCTCTGTGCCCCTGGGCAATGTGATCGAGACCTAGACATCTGCACTCAAATGTTTATAACAGCACAATTCACAAATGCAAAGATGTGGAAACAGCCCAAGTGTCCATCAATATATGAGTGGATTAATAAAATGTGGTAAATATTTACCATGGAGTACTACTCAGCCATAAAAAACAATGGCGAACTAACACCTCTTGTATTATCCTGGATGGTGCTGGAGCCCATTCTTACAACTATGACAAGAATAGAAAAACAAACAGCACATGTACTCACTGTCAAATTGGTACTAACTGATCAACATGTATGTGCACATATGGAAGTAACATTCATCGGTGTTAGGCAGGTGGGAGGGAGGTGGAGGGGAGGGGTAAATTCACACCTAATGGAAGCCCTTTCTCAAGCCACATCACTTAACACATACTTGGTCTGTAAGAACACTAATGAACTCCATTACCTGGGTAAGTTCATTTGGAGTTCCAAAACTAGGACCAAAAAACACAATAAACTCTCACCTTTTCAATATCTGATTAGGAGGAATTCCAGCATCTTCAATTCCCCCTTCAGCTAGGTAGAGTGGGATTTTCCTACATACAGACCTGATGTTGTTCCTCAACATCTTAAAGTGGCACATGCGCAGATCTAAGCAAGTGAAAGTAATGGGGTTATATTGAGGTGAGGGAGAGGGAGGGATTAGGATTCCAGGTGTGCGGGATAGTAAAAGGCTGATATCTTCTAATTGGGTAAATCTGTCAGGTAGATTTCCCAGGCATACCTTTCTTTTTTTCCCATGGTTGCTAGAACATAGCCTAGCTTACCTACTGTTTCGGGGAATGAAATGCACTCTTTTTTTTTCCCTTAGTAATAGTGAACAATTAAAAAAATAAGGCATTTAGAGAAAATGTACTCTGATCCTCCAGTTCCTCACCACTCTCCTTAACATTCCATAGGCAAGGGGAAGGTGAAATAAATTTTAACTGTAGGATTTTCTTACTAAAAGAACTGAAGGGAAACATATCTACATGTCAGAAAAAAACAAGATTCAGGCTATTATATTCCGAGTCTTAGGAATGGGAGGGGAGTAAGGAGTGAAAGTCTTTGAGGGTAGGAGTGAGGTTAAAGGAAAAGGCTTGAGGGTGCTACCATGGAGACAAGCAATGGGACAGAGTCAAATACAAAGCCAAAGAAAGAAGCCATAATTCTTAGACTGTACTTTTTTCTCTCCAATCTTTTGCCAGGACTGGGACCAGGTATTTGGTTTTTGTTTTTGTTTTCTTTTTTTAGTAACATCCACATCATGATTACCTGCCCTATATAACTTCCCTGTGCTGTTGTGAGAATCAAATGAAACAATTACAACAAAGTACCTTGAAAACTGTAAGACACAGCACCAATATATTATTATTATTATTATTATTACTTGACTACAAAGTCTTGCTCAGTAAGAAAACAAAAGAAAATCAAATCTGAAAAACTCAGGTTGTTTTTTTATGTTTTATTATTTTTTAATTTTTATTTTTTTTAATTTCAGAATATTACAGGGGAACAAATATATAGGTTACATATATTGCCTTTGCCCCACCTGAGTCAGGGCTATAAGCGTGTCCATCCCATAGATGGTGCTTTTTAATTTTTATTTTTTAAGCCCAGACATGAAAAGCAGCAATAGCCCCTGTTACCAGAAATTAAATCAAAAACTCTCACTGTAGAATCTTAGGATGAGATAATCAGAATGGAAAAAGAACCTGAGAGTGATCATCCATGTTTCATAAAGTCTATATAGGCTACTATAAACATGTACTCTTTTATGAATACCATATATGTGCTATGTGATTACAATGTCTTAAATTGTATGTTTTACTATTATATAATTGTGACATATTAAGACCTTACTAAGTTTAAAGTAATTAAAAAAACTATGTTTTATTAACAGATTAATTGAGGAACTATAGATTCACTAAGGTAATAAAGTCAAACGAATGCCTACAAAAAAAATGTTCCTGTAGAAGTTGACATGGGTTTAACTTAATAGGAATATATTGAAATTTAAGGCATTAAACTGTTTATAGGGCAGAATTAAAAATAAACAGCAACAACAAAACTAGTGTCCTTGCTAACAACTGGACTTAAATTTCAGAATCTTTCAAGCATAATAAGGCATTATACATACCCCAGGAATTATTCACAGTGAATTAAATGTCTTGGTGGTATCATTCATGAAGTACAAACAAGAAGTATGTTCATCATTTCTCCAAAGTGCTAATAAGTTGACTTTGTACTTGTTATAAAAACAGTTACAAAGATGGAGTGTTACCTTCTTGTGGTTGACAGTTTAAGAATGATCTAATAAAAAATAATGTGACTTTTTGGTACTATGCAAGTTTATAGGTATCACAGAATAGATACAATATTTATGGTTCTCCTCTATCCCTTTAGGAATCATTATCTAATATAACTCTGGACTTTGACATTTGAGCCATTATACACATATGTAAAATGTGGGAATATAGCCCTAAAAATATAGTTAAGCTTTTCTGATAAGGCAGGACCTGAAGAGTGAACTGGCTTAAAATAAGACAGAATTGACTTAGAGTCGAGACATGTGAATTTGGAAAAATAACCTCACTAATCTGATCTCACTTTTCCTTATCTGCATAACAAGGATAGTAAGGTCTCATACAATGCTGCTGTGAGGGTCACCTGTGACAATAGGAAAGGCATCTAGCATAATTTCAGTCACCTGGTGAATGCTCAGCAAATTAATTGCCTTTCTCTTAAAATCCAGATCTCTTAAAAAGCTGAAAAGAAAAAAAATCCACTATTTTAAAACAACTTTTTATATGATTATTAAACATATTCTAGAATATCCAATCTTAAACTATTTCAATGATATTTTAATGTACATATGTCTTAGAACTCATATCACATTCATTGCATGCCGGGTAACCATCAGGGAAGAGTTTATTAGATGAAAATAAGTCTGTTGTAAAAGATTTCCTTGCAATTACTTCACTGCCATTATCCTGGCCACACGCTCATGCAGCTTTTCAAATTAATACGCTTAGATTACCGAGTGAGTAATCAGAGCAGTGGAATTCTATGAAGAACTCAATTACTAAAGAAAATGATCACTCAAGCATTTGAGAAATTGGGGCTACATCTAATTTTGAATAGTGGGCCATTATTGATATTATGGAAGCATTCAGTACAAACACTTGGACATGCAGCACCAGAGCAGTGTTTCACTTTATACACATATGGTAAACAGAACTGTTTGCTAATTTCTCTGTTAAATGTTATTCTGCCTAGCTGAAAAAAAATGATAATATCAATCTTGAAATCAGTACTTTAAAAAAAATGGGGAGCTGATTGCTTGATTGAATAAAAATTGGATTGTTAACTTACATTTAAAATAAACAATTCTAATTTTTCTACTTGAGATAAAGTAATCCTTTATGGACTAGAAATACCTATCCAATGAAAGCAAATTTAAAAATTGTTTTGACATATTTCCATATTAGAAAACTGCTTAAATCCTTTCATCATTGAATTTTAATTATTCCATCACCCAAAGACCCTTTTTTGACTAAATGATAATGATTCATGTGCCATGTTTTTACTCATTTAAGAATTTGTAATCAGGCCTTTATTTTCTACAAATTAGCTATCATCCTAAGTCCAGTTGCTTTTGATGAAAGTTATTTTTCTAATTTTGATTTTTATCTAATATTAAAAGCAAAAATCATTTTCAGAATGTTGCTAAATCTGTAAAAAAAAAAGCATTAGGATTAGAAAAGGTGGTATGGGAAATGGGTTAAGCTTGTTATGAGTATTGCTTTCTCTGCTTTCTACTGAGGCAAGCAATAAAGAAAAATCATTCAATACCATGATAATTTTTAAGGAATCCAGCAATCCTCAGCTGGATGGCCTTGACGAAGTGCCTTCACCCTTCAAAGTGTAATAATATAGCATAATAATGGCAATGATTATGATAACAATGATGGTGATGACAGTAGTAGTCATGTAGATACTGCCAGCCTCCCTAAAATGTTATAAGCACAAACTAAGAGAGTATAAATGTGTTGCAAGAAATCATTATGATTATTCTCAGTAGCTTTTTTTTTAGAATCTTGGAGCCATGTACTACTTTAAAAATACATTGAAAGATTTGGTCCCTTTTCCCAGAAAAAGAAAAAAAAAATACACACAGAAAAACCATTAATAAAATTTCAGGAAACCATGGCTTCTCTAAAGCTCCTTCCTTGACTGCCCTTTTGAGGAACCTCATTGTGGTAGAAGTCAGTGGTTGCCTAGTCAGGAGCCACACCTGCCCCCCCCCATGCCTTAGTTTGTTGGCCCTTCATCACGAAATCCTGAAGTGTTCAAATATCCACTAACCCAAATGAATCTCCACAAGAGCCTAAGTCAGTGAGTGTATGTCAGTTTTCAGTGCAGTGGTGAATTGTGACTTTTTTCCCTCTCCTGCTGGACGAGAAAAAGGAAGCATGACACCACAGTTGTTTTGGCAGCCATCTTATGACCACAAGAATATCCAGACCCAAGGCAAAGCCAAAAGTGTGAATGGCAGATAATGTGGCCAAGCCTCTATAGAAAAATAACCTGTATTACTCTGAACTGTCTGGTATATCAAATAGGAAATTCTCTTCACACATCATCATCCTTGAAGTCTCAGTTCAGACATCATTTGCTTGGTGATGCTATTACAGACTGAACCAAGGAGAAATAGTGTGTCAGCCCCTCATTTGGAAAACTTGTAGGCTATATAGAATTTTACTATTTAACTCAACCATTGGGTTTAATACTGGGATTATAACAAAACCACGAACTTAAGGACAGAGGTTTGCCCCCTCCGCCAACCCTTGCCATTGGTTTATTACATTATTGCATTCACAGAACAGTGGCTGCCACATAATAGGAATTCTACATGTTTTGGGAGGATTAATGAATACCAGAATATGAGTGATTTTGAAAGACATAAATGAATAAAAAAAGGTAGATCTTGCTTACGTTTTCAAAATCCTATAATTAGAATTTTAGTAGTAACTCTACTTCCTTGAGTACTAACTCTACTTCCTTGTTATGAGAAGATTAGGACAGACTTTTTCACAAAAGCACAACAGCAAAGAATGCTCCTATCAGGTTTTCTAAAGTAATATTGGTTATTTGCATACAAAGAGGTAGGAAATAGTATTAATACATTTATTTTTATAAAATTTCTGGAAGATGATCATTGATAATTTGGGGAGATATCCAATTCCTAATATTCAGTATGTCTCAGGATTTTTTTTCCCTCTCAAGTTCTGTTATAACATTCATACAGAAAAGTAAACAAGTCATGATTGTACAGCTTAATGAATAAACACAAAGTGAACACATCCATGTAACTACTGCTCAAGCCAGGAAATAAAATATGACTAGCACACCAAAAGACAGTCTTAGACGCCTACCTTAAGAATATATTTGTAGCCCTTAGAATACTATAGTTCCACAATTACTGAGTGTAATTGGTAGACTAATTATGAATTATTGGAATGATGATGGAATAATGAATAATTAATGTATATTCCATGTTAGAAATTTTATTTATTTTGGGAAGCATACATGTTAATCATTCTTAAAGTATTTTCTCCTGTTTAATTCCTTACAGGCCATAAACTGTAGTAATTCTTGGTAGAGTAAATATAAAGCTAGTCCATAAAAAGTGATATGTAGATTTTAAATATGAAAAATACTCTCATATGCACTATATTTAAACTTCATCACTGATCTCTTTGACTGGCTTATCTCTACAGTGAATGAATTATTTCTCTGAAAAGTGAAAAAAATTCTTCCCATTTAGAAGGATAAAACTGAGAGAAATGAGAAACATAATAAAAGAGAGATTAAAATCTTCTAAAATTGTTTAATTGATTGCCTGACAATTAAAACAGAAATACTTTAAATCTGAAACCCATCAATACTAGGCTCGGTTTTCTTTTTCTACTTAATTATAAAAAATAAAACACAAATGTATTCTTGTTTAGCGAGAACTTTGGGGGAAATACGTTGGAAGTTGTAGGCAATAAAGTACCAGCTGCTTCTTTGTTGCTAAGTTTATCAGAGAGTTTAGCAGAACATGTGTTTTTATAATTTATTATTTCTGTATGTTAAAGTTTTATGAGCTGCTTAGGAGAGGATGTACGCAAAAGCCATGTTGCCAAGGCCAAGTTAATATGCAGCATGGAGATAGAGGTGTGAAATGGAGTATCATCACTAACCAAAGGCGCACTTGGGGATGGGGCGAGATAGATATTGGCAAACACATATAAGAAACTTTTTTTCCATATCATTTCCAAATTATTCTTATCAGTCTAATTATTTGGCAACAAACTAGACCTATTACTAAGATATGCCAGATGAAGAGTTCTGCCCATATACCTTACACACGGTGACAAAGCTCCAAGAGACCCTTGAGGAGAATAGAACTAGAGGCCCAAACAGCCAAGGTTAATATCTTGCATATTACACATCATAGTATAACCCAGGTACTGTGGAGCCCAAATAGGATGCTTTTAGAATCCAAAGTAGTAGCGTATAAAATAGTTTAAATAAATGTTTCTCTTTCTCCTGGGGAAATATTTAGGGAATTACTTACAGAGATACTTTCAATGGTTAGGTTCCTTAGCTTTTAAAAAAATTCACTTCAATATGCTATATCTAAGAGCTCCTTACATCACTCTTGCATCATATAAATGAGACTGAACATCTGATAACACAGTGCTTGGTATATTTTGGGATCTCTGTAGGAATGCTGTTTAACAGCACCACAGACACCCTCAGTCCCTAATTCAGAACCCTTTATTGCCAACCTGATCTTTGACTGCCACCCTTTCCCAAAGTTGCAGGCATCCTCACAACACAGCTGCATTTGTTCTGCCCTTTTATAAAGAAACTACTATGTAAGATTGGCATTCTAGATCCAAAAGAAGACAGAGAGAGGGAGAGGGAGAGGGATTGAGAGAGAGAGAGAGAGAGAGAGACAGAGAGAGAGAGAGAGAGAGAGAGAGAGAGAGAGAGAGAGAGAGAGAGAGAGAGAGAGAGAAAGGATAGAGTATGGCTGGGAAAACGGAAAACTTCTCAGGTTTTTAAATTCTTAGGAATGGGGAATTCTAACAACTGTAACTCAAACAAGACTCCAGTTAATTCCATGCCAAGTAAAACACCTATTCGTTGAGATATTAATAGTCTTCGTACTTTCTGGCAGAAAAAGAGAGATTAAGCAATTCAACCATAGGTACGCTGTTTCTCATTTATAAATACTAATGCCAACTGCCTCATGACATTTTTGAGAAGATTAAATGAGTTAATACATGTGAAGTATACTGCTGGCTACATGGTAAACACTCATTAAACAATAGCTACTATTACTGTTAGTATCATACTGAACACTGTTCTAAGTACTTTAAATGTATTATTTAATTTGATCTCCATGATAGCCTTATGTGGTAAATAATATCATTCTCATTTTTCACACGAGTAAACTATGAATCAGATAGGTTAAGTACGTTATCAAGTGATACACAGTTAATATGTGTTGGGAATGGGATTTGAACAGAAGCAATCCAAGATCCATGGTCTCAAATACCAATGTATGGACTGGAGAACAAGGCAGAGGCTGAGTCTGTCAACAGGAAAATAACCCAGACCCAGTCATGGCAGCTCCAGATTTATGTGTTTTGCTTGATCCCCTGGGATTCCACAACCAGACCAAAGTCATGCCATCGTTTATACAGAAGACAGAATAAAGTAGAACTTAAGTGGCTTTGGAGAAGAGTAAGTGACTGTAAGTGGGCACAAGGGATGTGTTTGTGGAAAACATCCTGAAATCTCTTTGTAAGGGTCCTTTTCTTGGGGAGAGGGAGAGATGTTCTAGAATTTGTGATGTTAATTGCATGACTCAGTAAATTTACCAAAAATCATTGTATTATACACTTAAAATGGGTAAATTTTATGTTATGTATTAAATAGATTATACCTCAAAAAGCTGGTAATCTTTTTTGATTTTTGAAAACAAACCAAAAATGTAAAGTTATAGATACCATGTTTCTACTCTAATCATCCCTGTAATTCCCAAGTTGGGCCTAACAATTTGGTATTTGTCAACTAAATCCATCATAGCTTTTCCAGTTAATAAATGACCCTAAATCTAGTGTGTTAAAACAACTTTTTAAAAATGAGTGTCCCAATTCTGTGCGTCAGGAATTTGTGCAGAGATAAACTGGGCACTTCTTCCATTTCTCATGTCACTGAGGAAATCCAGTGGTACTCATCTGGCAGAGGGGTTGGTCTGGTGAATCCAAGAGGGCTTCAATCATATGTCTAGAATCTGGGCTCTAACAGTTCAAAAACTAGGACTCCCAACCAGGAGCACCTACGTGTGGTCCTTCCATGCAGCTTAGTATTGTCACAAAATGATGACACGAGAGTAGTCAAATTTCTAACACGGTGGCTCAAAGTTCTAAGTGCAAATATTTTAGTGAACAAGGTGGAAGCTGCATCCTCTCTTATGACCCAGACTTGGAAGTCACACATCACCACTTGTGCTGTCATCTGCCAGTCAAAGAAATCAGTTCTTCTAGATTCAAGAAGTGGGGAATTATATTTTACCTCGTTAGCGAATAACAAGATCTCATTGTAGAGTAGTATGTGGGACTGGAGACAGTGTTATTGATATCATTTGGAAATACAATGTGTCATAATAGTTTTTAAGAACAACCACCATTAATATGGCATTCAGAAAGGTTTATAATTCTTCAAAACTCAGATATCTGAAACACTGAAGACTTCATACACCGTAGTAGTAGACTAGGAGAAATTTGGAGGGTTCATAGTGATACTCCCACATACCTCAAGAAATTTATGCAAGAAACTTCCTTTCTAGACAAATCCCAACTTTCAATATATATTGATGATTATACTCTTAATTTCCCTTGTGCTATTTTATATAAAAACATTTAATTTACATTGAAAATTGGTTTCGTTTTAGTTTGAGATTCTAATGTGGCAGCTGAATACAGCTGTGAACTGTGTTCTTATAAAACATTTAATGCTAACTATAGCCATTTTGGACATATATATTCTGAATTGAACATGACATTTGATGACTTTTGCCCAAAATAACAAAAATTTAAATTATAATCACAAATGCCTTGCATTTATCGTATTTTCAGGAACATTTTAGTGCATGTGAGATAAACACATTGTACTAAGAACTTGTTTAATTTAAAGCCATTTCAGCGTACTGAGATTTTGTTGTGTTACTTTTTCACTTTAAATGTCCCCAGCAACTTATTAATGAAGGAGTAACTCAGTGTCTTGTAAGTATAGATCTTATTCTTCCATCTACAATGAATAACAAAGTGGTAAAAAGAAGTAAGGAAAACAAAATAAAACCTCTTGCCTGAAAGACAGGGTGATTCATCCTTATTTAAAGTAATGCTATTTATAGGACTTTCTCACAGCAACTTGAGACCATAGAGTTGTTTTTCTAGCTCTTAGTCACGGTCCTTAGCAGTTTACAGTGCCAGAGAACACTGTAATGGGAAAGAGTATGACAAAGCATGAAATTCCTTGATAACATGGTCATAGCCTACGGAAGCTTGATTTAATTTTTTTATAGAAAGGATTCCTGTTCTGTTCCCATATGTTGAAAACATTTTGAATTTTTACTCATCTAACCCAGCAGTCCTCAGCCCTGACTACTTATTAGAATCAACTAAGATTTTTTCAAAATAGCAATGCCAGCCTCCAGCCCCAGAGAGTAGACTCAACTGGTGTGGGATGCATCCTTACATTTACAAAGCTCCTCACATGACAGAAGCAGGTTTTACAACCAGGGTTGTGAAACAGTGATATAACTTGTTAGCATTTCTGCTGGCTTCGTGTCATCTACTTTTGAGGAAAGTTGTCTAAATCTTTACCAAGGAAATTTATAAAATCTTGAATGTAACCCAGCTAGAGAAAGGTCTCTGAAGTACCTCAAATCCCTTCAGATAGAGACAAATCCATCAGTCAGGATGCTCAAATCACAACTTTTCAACTACTTTCAAATTCCCTAACTTGTCTAGCCTCCATTTTGCCATCTTGTTTACTTTTTATATTACTGGAAATGTTCTCAAAGACTATACCAAAATCCAAAAACAGTTGGCTATACATCCATCTCTGAAGTTCCAACCTACTAACCTTTTCAAAAAAGTGAATTAGTTGAAAGAAATGAAGAGTGAGAGTGAAAAAAAAGCAAATTGAAAACAGAAACAATCTCAACAAGGGAGAGAAAAGGGAGTTTAAGTTTTGATTTGGCCCCTAACAACACTGTGTAACCATCCACATGTCACTTACAGCTCACTGGATTTAGTACACATGTGCAAAATGAAAGATTGAACTGGATCTGTGGGGTTTTTTTCTGTTTTTCTTTTGGTGATGGTGAAGATGTTATGAGTTAAACACTAGAAAACACTTTCCAAACAAAATACACGAAAACTAAATATACAAGAGATGTTCTGATTGACAAGTGGGTAAGGTCCTGAGAAAACCCACTTACTCAACCTTTCCCATTCACCGGTTCCTTTGCCCCTGTATTCCTACACCAAATGCATTTTTAAAAAATAGCTACCGTGTAATCTTATTTTCAAACCTTATGTTTTAGATAATCTGTAAAGCATAAGATTTGGAAGCTACTGGACTGTGTGGTTCCTAATGATCCCTTAAAGTGCTAGATTCCAAGGAACTAGGAGAGTACCTGTTGGGTACATTTTTATGCAAGTGTGATTACCCTAATGGGTAGAATCATGGATATATATTTGTATTCATAAATATGTCCATAATGTTTAAGCAATACATGAGTTTATGCATTTGATTTTGCACAGGCATATATAATTTTAGGTGTAACTGAGAGACCACCCAATGATGTATATGCTGTATATAGATTATCTACCATCTCAAAGCAACCCAAAACACAGTTACTAGTTTCCCTCCGTTTACATTTGCAAACATAGATTCAAAGAGGCCTAGTAATTTCTCTGAACAAATTGACACAGCTAGCAAGTGTTAGATACAGTATTTGAACCCAGAATGATCTCAAGCCAAAGTATGTGCTTTTTCCCCATAGTAATAAAATATCTCCTAATGTATCAGTAGGTTTTCCATTTATCTGCAAAGAGCAGAGTAGGTTGGGGCTTTCTCTAAAGGCTAGGTTGGTGCTTCCTTCTTCATGCTTAGCTAGAAATGGTGCCAAAACTGAGGACTGAATGCTCTGCATTCCAAGGATACGGTACAATGAATAGTGCTTGGAGAAAGTGGGAATGGAAAGGTAAAATTAGCCCTAAGGCTACCATCTTGCCTATCTCTCTCTTAGTTCTTTTCTTCTGATTTGGATGAAAATTCCAGAGAGTAGGAAATACATGTGGGAGAAAATGAAACATATATTTAATCATTTAAAGTGCCTTTGGTTATAGGATATCTGTAACTAATGGTGCACGTGAGGTGAGGGGTGTCTTTTTCTCCACATAGCAGAAGAAAGGCCAGAATCTTTGTACTCCTCAATTGCAGGATTCTGTGTGTTTTGCTTATAAATTTTTGCTAATGATATTGTCTTTCCATCTCCATAACCACTGAGACTAGTTAAAGTGTGAAATGACCTTATATAACTCTCACTTGGTCCAGTACTTCCATTGACTTTACCACAGCGATACAACTATTTGGTGTAAGGGCTGAACCTAGAATTTCTCAATGCTGACATTACTGGGTTGGGGGAATCTTCTAAATCAAATACACACACAACGTGAACACACTGTAGTAGAAACCTAAGAAAGCAATTTAGAGAAAACCTATTCCCACTCCTTCATATTTTAAATTACAAAACTAGAGCCCAAGAAGATAGAAAAAATGCAATTTTTAAAAGTAAATACCAGATCCCAATCTAGAGTGTCTTTCCATTATATAGTGTGGCTAGAAATAATCTTATTAAACTAAATTATTGTATATGATTGAAGAGAACTTAACCCTCGCAGAGAAATATAGATCTTAAATACAACTCTCCTTTTGTTAAATATAAACTCTTTGAGAGCAAGGATTAATGTTGTATAAACTTTTTGCCATTTTATTCATAGTACCTTAACTATAGTTCATACTAAATAAGTATTTATTTGACTAATAACAGAATCTTAAACCAAAGTATAAACTACAATCCAACATTTAAGCACAAGTAATTCTATATTTTGTTGAAGAAGAGCTACAGAAGACTCACCCAATCATACATCCTATTGCTTCATCTGGTCACCCATATATAAATTAGGACTAAACTACCTATGGTATTTTCAGACAAATTAAATAATAAATGTAAGTATAGTTTGTCTCTTCAGAAGTAAAAATTTATATTGTTCTAAAAATGCCTCTATAAGCCGGAGGGTAATAACCTAGCTACTACTGGGCCTTCACTCTTTCAAACCAAATATAGATTATTTGAAATTTATTTTATCTGTCCTATTTTTTACTCTATAATTAATTAATATCAGTAATGCTTTCATTACTATTTTGTTATTCTTAGATAGACCCTCTCTAAGATTTCTGACATTATTTCTATGATCTACACAGAGAAGGATGAAAAGAATTCAAATTTCCCCTGGGTTGGAACTCAATCGGCCTGCTCAGTCCAAAGATTGGTGATCTTTTTGATCTTGACACTTACAGGAATAATTTAAAGTAAAAAAAAAAAAAAAAAGTTAGGTCAATAAAAAAGAATGTCTATTTGGGTTTCTTTGTGGTAAGGTCCAAAAGAAAATTGGAGTTCTTTCTCCCAAAAAAATCACTGGAAGCTGTGATGTAAACTACTGAAAGGGTGAGCAGTGATTTTTTTTTTCCTTCTCATTAATTCCACAACTACAGAACAGCTGGATGTAGGACTAAAAGAAATGGATACACAATGTGATTGAATCAAAACTTCTGTTTGTAAGTATGGGGAATCTGTTTTGTTTTGGTTTGTTTCAATAAAAACCCTCTAGTCATTTTGATGCAGCCTTTTTGTGGACCAGAATTTTGAAACTACTGATCTTGTGTTCACAATCCTAATTCCAAGAGGAAACTTTAACTAATTCAGCCAAGATGCCTAATACATAAACCCATTAGAATTCCTGCTCCAAATGGATTCAGATAATTCCACCTCCATTTACATTAAAATTATAAGCACACTGGACCTGAGGCTCAGTTCAGGGGAGTTTTCTACTTTTTAAATAGCTTAATATCCCACTTACTTAAAATTATACCATCTTTCAATCTAGAACTCTTAAAAACCTTAAAATATTGGTACCTGCAGACATTTGACATATAGAAAAAGACTCATGAATGATATAGTTTTTTGAAGTTCTCTCAATAACTTGATGCTAATGTTACCTAGTGTCTAAGTCCATTTATTATTTATTGCTCTTAATTCTCTCTCTGTCTCTTTCTTTCTTCCTTCCACCAATATTTTGCTTTACTGAATCTCTACTTATTCTTCAATAGCTAGGTTACTTACAGGGATATTTTTCTTCATATCACTAAATTGGAATTCAGTGATTTAGCAGAACAAATATTTGAAAATTTATGCACTGATGTATTGACAGAGGAAGAACAGTGCCATGTTCTTTACAAAGTAGGTGCTCAATAATTACTTGTTAAATAAATGAATAAATGAGTAAATGCACATAGGCAGACAAAAATAAATTCTATCATTTCTATTCCTATAGCACCAAGGTATTGTTAGTTAAAATATACTCGGTAGTTATTTAGCAGCTAATCGTGGTTAAGACAGCATTTATTTTAACACCTATCATACTGCATTACCATTATTTGTTTCCATGACTGACTCAGGCTATGCCTTGTTTATAAGTCTTAGTCTCACTTAGTGTGTTACACATAGTAGACCCTCCATAAATGTTACTTGAATGAATGGTTGAAGAAAACAAGCTACCTCTCAAAATCCATATTTAATTTATTAAAATGTGATGCCAGTGAATTTAGGTAATTTAGACTTGATTCAGAAATAATAATTTAAGTGTTCATTTCAATTCATGACAACATTCTCTACTGGTTGGGAAAATATAAATTCCAAAGGGGTGTTATAAATATGTTTTGAGACCATCATTCATTTCAGTGCTCATATTTCATAATCAAGCAAGTACACAGTTCCTGAATTGATTATTTTATCTAGGCTTATATTTAGATACGTTCTCAAACAATAATATCTTCAAGAACATGTTGTCTTTTACTTTACCTTATTCCTTACATTTTTATCACTACATTTCTGAATCCTGAATGAGAGCTATTCAGTAAAACATAAAATCTGAATATTTTCTACAGTGATAGCTATGCCTACGTAACCTTTTTAAAGTATCAATTATTATCAATGGAATAGGAGGTTATGTCTAAATTGTAAAAGTTCTAAAATTTGTAAAGAGGAACTACGTATTTGAAGGGCCTCAAAATAAGGCACGGAGTAATTTAAAACCCATATTATATAACATATAAGATTTATTTTAATGGTATAAAATTGATATGTTTTTATAAATAATACATTTGGAACAGATTACTAATTTTACTCATGCAAGTAGTATGCAGGTTAAGAAAAAATAGAGGCATAAGCACATCAGTAAAACATGTACTTTTCTGACCCATATATACTCATCTTAGTATCTTATGCATAAGTGGATTTAGAGTTTTCTGATTCACAATTGTAAAAATATAAAACATAAAACATAGTAAAATTTTACAAATCGGAAAAAACGTTTCACATGTTAGAAGATGGCTATTGTTTGGATCTACTAGTAAATGTTAGATACTATACATGTTTCTTGCTACACAAAGTTCAAGAAAAAGTGTATTGTGCGTACCATTCAACAAAAATTTGAAGTTTTTGAATATCTGGAGAAAAGAAAATATGTTATATGAGTCCGAGCACAATATATAATAAAGAAACTAATGGTTTGTGGCTTGAAGAAGAAAATTAGGGTAAATTAAAAAAAAATTGTATCCATATCTTCTTCAAGAAGAGTAAATAGAAATAAAGTATGAATAAACCCTTTTATGATACAATAAATAAGATGAATTTTGGTTTGAGTCAATTAACAACTGTTACACGGAATATTATTTTATGGGATAAAGCAGCAAAAAGTTACTTAGAATTGCTTAGGAGGCAAAATAACCGAAGCCGTCAGATTATTCTTTGGGTTAGGATTAATCACAGCACCTATGAGGCAGCTATCTGCAACCTGAAGAATGGCAACAACATGAAATCCAATGCTGAAAAGAGCAAAGGCTATAGTGAGAGAATAAGAACATTGTTCCTTTTGTTATCCAGTCTTCCTTTCGTGAAAAAGAAGTTCCAAAGTTAATTTTATTGAAAACCCCAGATTAAGCAAAATTAAACAAGTATCCCCACTTCAAGTCCACCCATAGCCTTTAATATACACTGCCTAACATGCAATAGGTTCTAAGCTACAAATAAGCATTTGTTCAATGAAAAAGGAACAAAGGTTCCCAAACTTACGGCTCCATAGGATCCTTTTTTAAGTAAGCATTTGATTAAACTGGGGGAAGCACAAGAAGGCCTTAATTTTTCCACAGAAAAAAAGTTAAATTAAATTATTAAATCCATGTTTTACTATATTTTGACTGGTTTGTTTTCATTGTAATTTTGGCTTATCTGTGACTTCTTATTCATCAGCTTCGCTTTGGTTGAGGACTTGACTAGATTTCTTATTTACAGTATTTAAATTCATTAAGAAGTCATTATTATAGATTGAAGACAGCCTTATAAATACCTCATCTCCCTTCAGATTTAAGGAAATCTATCTCCCTGATTTTTTTATTTGCTCTTTCTTTCAGCAATCATGTGAGTTATATACTTTTCTTCCAGAAACAAAACTTTGCCAATGATACCTTGAAAGTTCACAGACACAAAATGCACTCTCAAACAATATTGGTCTGTAGCCATTTGATGACAATGATATAATTTTGTTTACTAAAAAGTCATTTATAACATAGAAATACATTTCTTTTTTACTTTGATAGCCTGAAATCACAGACAAAATTTTAGTCTACTGTGAGGGCACCACATTGCTCTGAACTCCAGGAACTGCCAGTGAAATGGTTTTTTCTTTGCTTTTGTAAAAGATGTTCTTGCAAGTGCTTCAGAATCATAGCAGGATTGGAATTTGAATAATAACATTTGAATAGATTTATTCTAAATTCCACCTTCTGCTGAGATGAGGCTTCCCAAATAAAAACAAAATTTTCATCAGGCCAGACACTTCTATTTGTAGAGCAGTGCTTCTAATGCTTCTTAAACGCTAATGCACCTAAGAATGACTTGAAGATTATATTAAAATACAGATTTTGATTAAGCAGTTCTGAAGTGAGGACTGTGATTCTACATTTCTCATCAGTCAGTATTGTTGACCTGTGGGTCTCCTTTTGAGTAGCAAGGCTGAAGTACATAAAATGTTAGGGTTGACTTGGCTACTAATTCCCTCAGTTTCTATGAAAGTTATCGTCTAACTTCCAGCATATCATTACTTAACCATCTTGAATAAATTTTTCTCCAATAAATTAGTTAAGATTTCTATAATATTTTATGAGTCAGATCTGGTCCAATACTCTCAGAGCAAATACAAGTAGCTTGGGGTTACTATTCTGGAATGCTGTTTTTCTGCAAGGCATTCTTTACATCATTTACTAAGGAAAACTTTTACACTGCAGGGCTCAGCGACCCAATAAGCCCTGTTCTTGATCTATCATAATGTTTCTGTTATATTCAGGACACAATAAAAAATGTATAATTTAATGCAAAGATGGTTAAAATCACTGAGGACTATTGTATTCATTTATAATTTCTATGCAACCAATCTACCTTCACAAAATTTTAGAAGGTACCTATTTCTTTCAAATTGCTGGTCCAGCCCTTCTCTGATTTCTATTACAAGGTTGCCTACACTTTAGGGTAAATAGGAATCCCCCCGGGGGGTTATGAAAAATGCTCATTCTATGCCCACCCCAGGACAGTCTCATTCTGTCTGGAGTGAGACCTGAGAATATGCATTTTAGCCAATATGTCTTGCATTTCTAATGCAATCACAAACACTGCCCTAAAAGCAATCCAGACCTTCAGTGAGGAGTTCCAACATCAATCCACCCTTGCTACTTAAAGCCTGATACGTTCAATAGCTCTGTACTGGAGTTTTTATACTGTTTCAAAGGCTCTGCTTTCAAATATACTCCTGACCCACAATTGCTCCCTTTGAGTTACTGACTTGATAATCTGGTTGGTTTTGCCATTGATTCTTGGGCTAAGGACCTTAACTCATAAATCTTCTTTAGGAACTACAGTTTATCTTTCAAGACACTTCTGAAAGTAATAGGGAGTGCTATTAATAATTAAGCGAGGATAACTGACATAAACTAGAACTGCCCAGGGCAGACTTTATGTCATACTGATGTTGACTCTCAACCCAGGAAAAATCTGTAACCACACTTCAGTCTGATGGCAAATTGTTATCTAACTCTGGATTCTCTGTCCCAGTACTATCCTAGGATACAAAACTCCTGTAGGACTTCATGCTTTACCTCTAACACTTGCTACTGTGTTTTACCACTTTTCCTGCCACACCCTTCAAATATTCTGTTTTCTAGAAGACATGCTACTTTTTGTTTCTGGAGGTAAGTCTGTCTACCAAAACCAAGCCCCACTATAGCAGCAAGCTTTTTTCCCAAGTCATCCCACAGTGGTTCCACCTGCTAAAGTTAATTGAGGCATGAAGGACCAGATGCCCATATGAGGTAACATATTAAATAAATTTGAGGTAGCTGTTTTAATTTAGTCATCCATATTTGAAGGATTCGTATCTTTAATGTCTCATTATGATGAAAAATAATAGTTAAAAGTATAAAAACATTTCACCCAATGAATATTTTTACATATTTCATTTTTCTCTTAATGTTGCCACATGTGAAATAATTGACGTAATTCTGAGAAAAGAGAGAAGCAGCACTAGGATACGTAATATTTTTCTAGACACACCCCCATAAGTCATTGACAAGTAAAATCAAGCAACTGGGCATTTATTTAGGCATTGCATCTACATTGACTCACCTCCCACTCCTCTAAGTATTGATTTATCTAATCATTCATGGAAGAAATTCAGAGAAATAATCCTTTTCAACTTTCAAAGGATTACAGTACATTTAAATGGATGCTGCAAACATTCATATGGAGAACGATTCAAACTATGTAACATGAGATAAATTATATAAGGCAAGAAAGAAGTAGTCTAAAGACTACTTTACCCTCCTGCCTATTACATTCAAATGGATTTTTCCAAGAGAATTAAGATAGAAAATCTTAACCTTCAAGAAATGTCTCTAGTGCATTAGTTTAAAAGAATACAATAAACTAAATAGAAAGTTTAAAAATACAGTGTAGTATTAGTAAATCATATACTCTAGGCTAACCTTGCAGGTATGTGTTGTTTTTATAAATTAACTAGAACTGGTTTAACCCTAGGGTCAGGTTCAAGTGGTGTACACCAGCAATCAGATTACAACGTGATGCAAATTTGGGCTCATTAAAAAAGTCACACATCCCACCACTTCATTTGCAAAATAATTGCGTACCTGGCCAAGGTCAGAGGATTTTCCCTCTGTTTCTTTCACTGAATGAACTCAGCTTTTTAAAATGCAGCTAAACTGTGGGAAAAAATATCTATTTTTTTTTTCATTTGAGGAAATAACAGAAGGAAAAACTTATAAAAAACCTTGGGGATTTTATGCTAATTTTTTATTTTCACATTTAAAAAAAGAAACCATATATGTAAATCTACTTTTTTTTTTTTTATTTTGAGACAGAATATACTATAATATCCTTCTAGTCAAGGAAATCCCTATGATTCCCAGGGAAAAAGAGAAAATTTTAGTGCCCAAATGCCTGTAATTCCCATGGTTATGATATGAATTAAAAAAACTATGTTCAAATACACAAAATATGATGAATGCCATTGTACTAGAAATGAGAGAAATAATGGAATTTTTATTCTTCTCACGATGCATTAATACTTTCAGTTTCTTTGTTCAAATTTATATTCTAATACTCGGTGGCCTCAAGATATTCAGCCACCTCTTTCTTCTGTAACTAAATCTAATGATCTAAATATATGTGTGCGTATACTGAATATATATAGTCTATTAAATGTTGCAAGGATTTTTCTAGGTATTTCTTTTTATAGTTTATGTCCTTTACTACTCTTAGATAATCACAATTGACTTAACTCATGAGATTTATCAAAATTTTAAAATGTATATGTAGAGCTCTTTGCTTTATTTGAAAGAGAAATAATCACTGCCTCACTATTATGTCTCCAAATGTGTTATTGAATGAGGTATTTATTTATTTATTTTTATTATGTTTCTTCCCTAAAAAAGACAAATAGCTGATGACAAACATGAAACAGAACCTTTGGGGTATTTTAAATAAAATAAAGGCTAATATTTGCTGAAAGACTTTCAGCATGCCAAATATTTGATATTACAAAAAATAGAAGTATTACTATATAAGAAATTTCTTTGTGGTCATAAGGGACTATACTACGTATTGTCTTAGAAGTGAAATTGGCTATACAAAGGTTATTTTAGCAATCTAGCAACTAATTTTGAAAATAATCTAGAAATGTCTCAAATTTTTATTCATAAGTTGTATTATTTGCATACATATAACCCCTAAAGTGTTTTTCCTGTTTTCAACTTTTAGCTTCCATTTATTTTTCTTTCTATTTAAAAACATTTATACTTCCAGGAACAAATTTCATTCCCTGTGTAATTATTTGCTGATTATGATAGCTGTTGATTGTTCAAGAATAAGCCATCTCTCACATTATAAAAGTATAGACTGCTTCTATTTGACTAAACGACTAATGAAAAACCAGTGTATGTCCCATAAAAATTTTAAGATAAAGCATTTTGCCCTTTCTTTATCTAGTTACCCTAAATTATATTGTTGGAGAGCATGAATAAACAGAGAAATTCAACTGGTCAAAATCTACTCTCATGGTCATCAGTTTGATCTGTGAGATTACTTTGAATTTCAAAGAACCAGCAGGAAATGACCTAGCAAGGGAACCAGTAGGAATGGATAATCTAGAAGGTACTATAAATCCTTCTGCAAGAGCAATTGTAGCACTGTTATTAAATAATCAAGATTTTATATTTTAGAGGCAATATTCATACATTGTTCAATTATATAATAGAAAACTAAAGGGGCTTGATTGAAGAGTACTGAGAAAGTTAATCAGTAAAATTCAAGTATCCTATTGCCTAGAGGGATAGAAAGTGGGAGATGAAGTTATTATGGAATCAAGAAGGGGTAGATTACTATCTGTGACATAGTAAATGACTTCTCCTCCATCGGAAAGACTCTCTCTGGTGGAGCTTAAGTTGAAATCTTTTCCCTCCTTTGAAGATTGTAGATGATACCTATAATGTGTTCCTATTCCACATAGTACCAATAGCTCTGAAAAGAACTCAGAACCTGTGTGCAAAGAAAATGTGAAAATGGCACACAAAGAAAGCCCATTCCTAGGGAAAATGGCAGCAGTGGTAGGCATGTTTTGGAAAGCACTTTTATTAGAGGTAATTTATTTATGATTCAGTTTGGTATGTTCTTGCTCAAAATTAGAGCAGGAATAACTAGAGTTATAGCAACAAAACTACAGTATAAACTTTAAAATATAAACTTCAGGAAACTACAGACAGAGAGACTCAGAATTCTCTGAAATTGATAGACTGAAGTTGAAAAAAAAAAGTGGTATTTCAAACCAAAATAGAAAGCAGGACTAACAGACTAACAAGCAGATCTGCAGATGCAGAACTTGACCAATGTAAGAAGATGACCTGTAAAAACAGGACAGAAATATTTTCATGTAAAATTGAGATAATAATGGCACTTATCTCTTTGAATTGCTTTAGGAAATATGATGATATTGAGAATACATTATATGCAGGTTTTTACTTTGGGTTCTCCAAAAAGCAGATGTCAAGACTGCACTAAACATATTAGGGATATATTAGGACACATTCCTGGGAGGGAAAATGGGGAGTGCATAAGACCATAAGGCAGTTCTAAACTTTGTGAAGGAGAGAAGGAAGAAAAGACAGTTGGGTAGAAGAGTCTTAAAAGTGATGAGAGGGGAATTTTCAGGGCTGCCACCTAGGTATTAAAGTAAGAAATTAATAAGCATCAGTTGCTATGATCATTTTTAAAAATAATTTTATGCATTATAAATTTTCATTTTCTAAACTCTATAATGCATATGCTGACCTAAACATATAAAAGCTGATAGATAATCGTTTCATGTTATTGATTTGTGGAACATCCTAACAGCTGGCAGTTTAATTTCTGGAACACCATCATCTTTTTCTGAATAACAGACAAGTATATATTTTGAATATTTTAAATGCAGAAGTTTTTGAATTGAAGAGAATCCTTAAATGTGGGGAGGCTACCTATCAGCCTTCAACTAGCATGCTCTCTTTTTAACTGTTTTTCATATTGAACATTCAACTGTAGTCTCAAGAAAGGGTTCCATGTCTAACAAAATGTTGAAAATCATTGCTTTTTGCCATGATTATTTTATGAAAGTTATTGGAAAATTTTTTAAAATGACAGTGCTTTCTCTATTCATAAGAATCAAGAGTCTTATAAATTTAATACAAGCAAGAGAAAGACTCTGGAAATGTTGAATTTTTAGTCTCACATAAATGAGAACAAAATCATATATTTGGGCTTTCAATTATAAAGGGGCAATTAATGCCCCAACCATAATTATTCATGCCTTATTGTCCTTAACATTACTGTAACAAGCAATTTACTGTATTTTTTACAAGATTACTAAACTTCCCATCTCTTTAATAAATTATGAATAGATTATATTGTAGTTCCTAAACAATGACTTCCCATTATACAATACTGGAATTTTATAAACACATTTTAAAAATACTACTCTTCTTATTCATATCTAGCTTCTGATCTATGAATAAAGAAGACCTGAGCTTTCACATCTTCCATTTGCTGGTTCTCTTTTATTTCTAACTAGTTGAATTATTCCATTAATCTTTAATCCAAGAATTTCTGTTTTTTTCTACCTGTCAAGTAATCCTCAAATTAAATTATAAATAATAAAACTCACAGTACTTACCTGGAATTATGATTGGAACAATTTTATAGAGTATGTTTTTCATTTCAGTCAGGTCATCAATAAACATGTTTAATACTTTTATATGCTTTTAGAACATCATTCAAAATTCCCTTGGCCTATTACTCAAACCTGGGCGAACACAAAACCACAAATAATGCTTGAAACTATAATACTTTCCTTTATGGATCTAAGTCTCAGGTAATTTCAAACATATACTTCCAGGAAGAATACATGATGTAAAAATTAAGTAAATTCTGAGAGAGAAATTAAAAATATCTATTGCTTTATCTATGGTTGTCATTCTGTCACAGTGCAGAGTATTCAGATGACATTAATTTATTATTTTTGTTCATTCATTTTGATCCTAAAGTGATAACAATAGCACATAATTTCCTTGTTATAGTGAGAAGGATGCTATTAATATAAATCACTATGTACTACCACATACAAATCTAAATTCATTGAATAGAACATAAATTTATAATGGGGTTTTATTGAATAGGAAAGAAGACCAAGAAAGCATAGATTTCTGGCTTTTATAATTAAAGGACCTAGATACAGAAATTACTGTCATTTTATTTTAAGCACATCAGTTCAGCAAAATTCATCACAAAAACAACCCATAACATTAGTATTAATACTTAGTTATTTCCAAAGTTTTAGTAAATTAGAGGAATTCCTTTTCCCATAAAAACTGAAAAAGCATCTAACTTGATTCAGTAAATAGCTGCACAAATTTCACTAATCAGACTAGGTTATTTAAATTTAATTTTATATATTAATTTTTCAAGCTTACCTCACATTTTATATTCTACCTATATTTGCATTCATAGTGTTTTTCATATCATATAGAGTTGTTCCTGGAAACTTATTTCTTACAATAAATAATATATAAGGAATAAAATAATTGCAAAGCAAAATTATTTTCTATTTTTATATAATTGCTTTATCTTAAAACCAAAGCCTGCATATTTTATTTTCCAGACAATAAACAATAAAAAATCATCTTAAAACCTTTTCGTATAACTTGCTGTTAATGGAAAAAATTTAGGAAGGAAACTGTGGCTATATAGAGAGAGCCATCAATTTGTGTCACAAAACATTATATACAGGTAGCTATTAATGAAATACAAAGGAATTAATATGTCTAAGTTTAGTGCTCAAAAATAAATGGTTAAAGCAAGTTTCTTAGCCTCTGCTCCATTGACATGTTGGGGCCAGATAATTCTCTGTCATGGGGGCTCTCCTGTGCACTGTAGAATATTTACTAGCATCGCTGGCTTCTTACCCATTAGATGCCAGTAGCACCTCCGCTCCCCCTCTGTTGTGACAACCAAAAATGTCTCCAGACATTGCTAAATATCCCCTGGGGAGCAAAACTGCTCCAGGTGAGGACCACAATATAAAAGAACTGTTAAACACAGAGTAGCTACAAAAAAAACTGAGTGTAAGCAACTGGAAGTAGTCCTAAACCAGAAAAGTCTTGGAATTAATAATTTTGTAAGAGAAACAAAAGTTTATTTCCTTTTCTACAAATAGATTGGGTAATAGAAACTACTGTTTGAACTCTAAAAAGTCCTACTTTCATGCTGGATAATAAGCAGTTAAAGTTTATTGCATAATTTAATTATTTATTGTCTCATGATCAAGTAGCGACAGAATAGTTGAATGTCTAAAAGCCTAAGAGCCCTGGCTTTAGAATTAGAAAGACCTAGAAAAAAAATCAGAGTTTGACAATTACTAGCTGTAGAATTTAGGTGGGCAAATAATTAAACTCTGAGGCTATTTTCTCAACTGTAAAATGAAATAATGATAGTATACATGTCATAGGACTGTTGCAAATTTAAATGAAATAATGTTTATTAAAGTACTAAACACACTGCCCAGCACGTAGTGAGCAATCAAATTTAACCATGTTGTTATTATTGTTATTCCTGATAGAGTTTTATGCCTTTATCCTGTGGTTCTCAACCTGGAGTAATTATGCTCAGAAAGGGATATTTGGCAACATTTGGAGACATTTTTGTTGTCACACTGGTGGGAAGATGCTAGCTCAGATATTACACATAGCTCTCTGATAGAGTGGTTTAGTTTGGACAAAGTTTAGAAAAATGGATGAACTGCCCAGACTCTAGCTATCTGCTGTACATATCATATCTCTCAGATGGTAAGCTTTTGATAGTGGCATGAGATTTTAAAAAGACATTCTTGGGTAAATAACTGGAATACAGTTACTCTATAATAACTGCTGAAATTTGAAGTTATAAATTAAAATAGTCACATACGAGAAACTAAGAAATTAGGTAAAAGTTTTCTTCATCAAAATTGAATTTTTAAAACCTATATTTAAATTGTTTTATGTGAATTTAAAATGTAAATCCTAAAGCAATTATTTTGTCAGTTAGAATGTACTTCAATCAACCTATTAATTTGGGTTCAAGAGAAATAATTGTTCGGTTCTGAAAGCAATATACCTGGAAAGCAGAAGGACAGAAAATATACTTTCACTCTGAAAAAGATACAAAACTAATACAATATATATTGTCTACTGTTTACATACCAAGAAATTTAAGTTTGCAATTGCATTTAAAAATGTGTATTCTATCAGAAGTCTATGTAGTAGAGAGCTCTTTTAAGGTGATAATCAGTAGACTTTTCTCTAATATTAATTGTCTAGACAATTTAACTTCCATTTTAGAAACACACTCTCAGAAGTAGAGATAATCAGTTCTTTGTTACAGCAGATAAAATAAGCTCACAGCCAAGAATACCAGAGCACTATTTTTGTCAGGTGCATATCAACATTTATGTTGTCACCCTATACCAGCAGAACATTTAACAGATCTACTATACTTATATACCTAATTATCTGATATCTATTTTTATATTTCCTCAATGCTCCCCCCAAAAGCCATGAATTGATATATAGAATGTGAAGAATATGTTATCTTAAAAGTCAAATAAATAATGTCCAGATTTTGTATGCGTGTATGTTAATCTAGTTTAAGGTGATTCATACCAAATATCAAAACATATATTTAAATACATTTAAAAGAAAGTTTACACAAAATTCTCCTGAAAAATTAATACAAAACACCAGCAAACCATTATGTGAAAATAAACTGTAAAGTTATATTTTGTGGAAGTTTATTATTCTGTGGCATATTGTATGTACCTCTGTTACAGCACTATTGGAATGTTTCTCAACTTTTCTAGATCTGTCACACAATGCATGATGAAACTTTAACACAGGAAGGAGCCTATCATTTGTAATTCTGAGGGCCAAGGTACTTCGGAAAGAAGGAAATAATCAGAGTCAGAAGAAAGAAATAATGAAGAGACAGACCCCAAAACGATTATTACTTTTACAAACACCAAACTATTTCTTTCCATTAAAACAAATATTTTTTCCAGGCATCTTTGCAACAACATTTTTTTTTTATTCATACTTATTGAAAATAAAATCAAGAGCTTTCTAACATATGAATTAGCTTGGCTTTGGAGGTGACAGAACATGAACTTGTCTGGCACTGCCTTATCTAAAAGAGTCATATCAGATAGGCATAAGTGCTAACATTGTAAGTTACAGCGCTGGAAAAAATGGTTTGGCAATCTTTCCAAAAGACCTGACTGTGCTCACAGGAATAATAACAAATTTCTTTCTTTCATAAATATGATATGCAGATCATATATAAATGCCAAAATAAGAAAAATGTAGTTAGTACTTAGTATTTAATTTGCAAGAAATCCTACAATATATAAATCATGACCTACATAAATGATTATAGTTACTTCAGAAGTATCCATGTCTCATAAGACTTCCATCATTATTCTCTGATGTTTTATTTTTAGTAAATAATTCCAAATTTGATGGATTCCTTCAAATTATCCCAAATTGTGTAATCTGGGGGAAAAATGAGCATCAGGAATCACTAGTGTATCCAAAATAAACTCTAAGGAAATAAAAGACATTGGATAGTTGGATGGGATGCAAATAGTGTACCTTTCTTTATTTGATTGTTAGATTTCCTTGTACACTTTTTTCCTTTCAGATTTAAAAAACTAATACAGGTTGAGTATCCCTTATCTGAAATGCTTGGGACCAGAAGTGTTTCAGATTTTGGATTTTTTTTTTTTTTTTGAATTTTGGAATATTTGCAGTATACTTACCAATTGAGCATCCCAAATCCAAAAATGCAATGAACATTTCCTGTGAGCATTATCTTGATGATCAAAAAGTTTTAGATTTTGGTGCATTTGGAATTTTGAATTTTTGGATTTAGGATTCTCAGCCTATATGCAGGGGAAAGGACTGTCAATTTATTAATTTTAAAATTTTAATTGATTTAGGATATGAAACAAATTTTCGTGGTCTTTTAGGGGGAAAATTTGAGAATCACTCACATTTTATAATATTTTACAATGAAGCTTAAAGTGACCTCCAGTCTATTCAGCTATCTTCAGGCATCTGGCATTCAATCTCCATTCAATATTTCCTATTTTTAAATATGTTGGGGATATTTTGTCAATTTCCATATAAACCAAATAACTACAACCTTTCATATCAATAAACAATTTAGATGTCAGAAAGAAAATTATTTTATGAAATATAATCAAAATTTTCATCATGGAAAAAGAAAGATGATGAAATCCTGTCATTAAAACTGAGCTCATACCCTGAAGTGAAACACCTGGGTGTTTCATCACCAAATGTACATCTTTCTGATACTGAGAACATGCTCCAAAAAGCTCACCTATTTTGGTAAGGCACCCGCATGGACAGCCAGATAGTCTCATATATCGCTGTTGGAAACTGTGACCACAATACCTCAAATCTTATCACTTTCCATTAGTTAAAAAGCTTCTTCAAAGTCCTCATAGGAAGATGAGAGTGAAGTTAAACACACATGTCCTTACAGAAAACGAGTCAGTGTGACTACTTACAGCTAATAAGTCATGAGAAGGAGTGAATCTGAGTATCCAAAAAGAAGACAAACTATTGTTTTAAAACTCAAATTTTTAATAATCCTCACATTCTCGCCAACAAAGAACATCTGTTAAAGAATGTGCATAAATTTTTCCTAAAAATAAAAATGTAAAATAGAAGACAGTAAACCTAAAATTTGGTGGACAGACTTAGTTGGAAATAGTTTCAAAGCCTAAGGCCATGTATGGGCTGTGGGAATACTGCGAGCCTGTGTTTCTTTTCAGTGTGCCCATTCTGCCATTTTCATCATGCAGTAATAGCAAGTTCTCTCCTATGTCAAACCTGCTTTCAAAAAATGATTCAGCACCTGCTCATAATAAAAATTAATAATAGACAATGAAATTTCCATAATGCCAATTCAAGACTTCGGCAAAGAAGTAGAGATTACAATTTGAATATTTAGTAAAGTTTTTAACCAAAGCTCTACTAAATTCACATTAGAAAGACAGCAGAATCTATGAAGAAGGCCACCCGTATGTCTGGTTCCATTTGTGGACCTATGCTTCCGTAAACAAGAGATGACAAGATTTGATTTAGGATAGAGTATTCATAATTTGAGTCTCAAAATTAGTGATACAAATATGAGTATTATGAGATGATATGTTACAAGCTGTCTTCAGAGGATGGAGACATTAATTTAAATTTTTTATAATAGAAAAGTTGTCATTATTATCTGTAAGTTTTAGATCTTTGCTATCTAATAGCAAATCAATAGTTATAAGTGCTTTCCAAATTCAAATTTATGTTAATTAAAATAATATAAAATTAAGAATTCAGTATCCTAATCATACATATACACACATACATACATGTGATCACACATTTTAAGTGTTTGATAGCCCCGATGTGGCTAGTGACTACCAAATTAGACAGTACAGACACTGAACATTCCCACATGGCAGAAAGCTTTATGGGATAACAACTGTTCTACAATGTATAGAATTTGTCACAGTTAGGAATACATTATATTTGATTATAAGTAACAGAAAACCTAACATAGATTCAAATAGGGGTTAATATTTACGTCATAGTAAGTCCAGGGGTCAGTACTTGCTGACATTGATTCAGGTATGAACTGATGATCCCAAGAAAGCAGATTATTTTTGTATTTCTCCTCTAGTACCACTGGTTTTATAGGGTTTACTCTTATGCTTTTTACCTCTTAAGTGCAAGGTAAAAGCATTGCACTTTTGTGCAAATGCTTTTTGCTGCAGATCCAGACACCCTTCCACATTCAAAACAGTACGAAAGATAGAAAAGGGAGTAGAAGCTGCAGTTATCCCTTAGCTAAGCAATTGCTTTCTTAAAAATATCCCATAAACTCCCACTTATGTCCCCTTGGTCAAAACTATGCCTTATAGCTGTCCTAACTAGGTCAGGAATCTTTCCAAGAATACTGGGAAAGTAACCCCAGCAACTTAATGTTCTGTTGGCAAGGAAGTTGGGGTAAATAGATTTTGAAAGACAGCCAACCAAGCTCATCACAGGTTTTTGTAAGATCTGTTCTTAAGGAAAACAAATTAAAAGATGAAAAAAATGAAGAAAGGTAAATACATTTTCCCCTTCCTGAAAAAAAAAAAAGTTTTAAATAGGCAAAACCTGCTGTTTTAGAATCAATGCTGAAAAATTAACTTCCTTTTTATCTGCCATGTGAAGAAGTTTTAAATACAAAGACTTCCAAGTTATCAGTGTAAAGCATTGCAACAAAAAGTGCTGAAATTTAATCACAGCAGATTAATACTTCTAATATGCTCTCGTTTTTGTGGTTAATCTTGTGTGATATATTCCTTATGTGGTATTAATATAGAAATGAATTTTCCTAGCTGCCAGCATGAACATTTAGTTAAGCATTTGGGCTAAGACCTTTGATAAAAGTATTCTTGTCCAAATGGATAGAGCTGAAACTCCCAGCGTTTACTAAGGAATAAATATTGTATGAGATATAGCCTAAGAATATAGGCAAATGCTATGCTTTTTTCATACTAAAGAGGAAAGACATGACAAATAGATATTCTAGAAAGTTCTGCATATAAAATAATTTTAAAATCTGTCACGTAAAAGAGACATTGAACATTTCAAATAAGATAAAGAAACTAAAAGTGTATTCTTCCACATCAGCAATTTTCCCTGGTAATATTAGAAAATTTAAAAAAACTATTGAATAGTTCAAATCTCTCATGTGAGTTCTATGGTCAGTAAAAAACAAATATTTATGTCATGAGTTTATAAAACTGCAGACTGTTCTAAGGTCATAAATTTTCAAGACAATACCTATAATAACGAAGCTTATTAAACCATAAATGAAATAACAAATTCAAAATAAAAATATAATTTATAAAAATATACATTGTCCACTTACAATAAGGCTAATTTTTAAAAAAATCTGCATGGACACCATGTTCTAATGAATAAAATATGATTTCAGTTTAAAACAAAAAGTGAAGAGCAAACAGAAAATGTCCTGAATACATATTTCCAAGGAGTAGAGAAGGCCTAGTATTATCAGTTAGTGAGTGTCGTGAGCTTAATTGTATTCCCCCGAAATTCATATTTTGAAACCCTAATTCCCAGTACCTCAGAATCTGATTGGATTTGGAGATAGAGCCTTTAAAGAGGTGATTAGGTTAAAATGAAGCCATTAGAGTGAACCCTAATCCAGCCTGACAGGTGTTCTTGTAAGAGGATATTTGGACATACAGAGACACCAGGGATGTACAGGCACAGAGGAATGACCACGTGAAGACACAGCGAGAAGGCGGCCATCTACAAGTCACAAAAGAGGCCCCAGAAGAAATTAAACCTGCTGATGCTTTGATCTTGTACTTTTAGTCTCCAAAGCTGTGACAAAATAAATTTCTGTTGTTTAAGCTACCCAGTCAGTGGTATCGTGTTACAGTAACCCTAACAAACTAATATAATGAGAATAAGTAAAAAGACAGTGAATTTCTCAGTTGCCTCAAATAGTGTGTCTTTTAGGGGATGGTTACATTGCTTTGACTTTATTTATAATATAAAACCTTGGTTAATTATTCCCCACAAGCAGTGTTCTGCAATATTTAGCCATTAACCACATGTGGCTATTTCAATTTTGATTAATTAAAACTAAATAAAATTGAAAAATCAGTTCTGCAGTCATACTAGCCACATTTTAAGTGTTTAATAGCCACAATAGCTATTGCCAAGAAAATGCTCAATTTTTTCTTGTCTTTTCATACTTTTTCCAATAATTGAAAATATAATCAAAGCAAGTATGGACATCTTGGCCACTATGGATTATATCAACTGAGGCAATCATCTTGCTAAGATCCTACAGTAGCAAATTACCCTCCCATAAATGGATCAGCACAGTGTCATATTTTCAAACAAAGACTTTATAAAAAATGGTAATCAATGTACTAGATATATAAAATAAACAGAAATCAAGAAAAAAATTTTGAATAATAGACCAAAGATTCTCCTTTACTTGGGGAAAAAATAATAATTTATTATAAAATATTTATCAAGCTAGTTTCTTGGTTGGAATTTCGAATTTTAAAAATTTTAATGAAATATTTGTTATACTTTTAAATGCATTAAATGAAATATATAAATATATATGTGTAAAACCATAAAAATAAAATGAATTTAATAGATTGAATTATATTAAAATTTACTTATAAAACAATACCATCTTTCTGGGTGTGGCAAATCAAATTACCTTAAACCATGAAATGAAATTTAAAATATCCTTTATTAATAAAATATTGCTAAAAATATCCTTTTACTGTAATGAGTTGCCTGGTATACTGAAAACTTTCTCTGCCCCACCTCAGAATTTTAATTTAATGTTGATCTGTGTCAAATGTAACGTTCAGGGTTAGCTATGGGAGATAATTGTTTTTCTCAGGCTTTGAATTCTCTGGCAATGAACGCATATCCTTAAACTTTAATAATCTGAGGCCCACTATAAAATAATGAAGTATTGATACAAATTATTAGGAATTATTTTCTAGACAGATACAATGCACATTTTGCTATTAGTTTCCTTCCTCTGTGCCCTCTAAATATTTATGCTCTAAAATTCTATGTGGTGGTCCTGAAACTGCTCACTAGAACATAGTGCTGATGGATATAGAAAAAAGGGAGGAAGGAATCCACACTCAAATATATTTAGTTGCACAGTGTATAAAAGGGGTAGGGGGAGAGAAATCATGAAACATCAGTTTGTTGAGTTAAGCCAGCACTAGATCATAAGACCTCTGGGGACAGATTCAATAAATGTTCCTCATTATGCTGAGACCATGTGACTAAGTTTGGCCAACAGGTTATGAGTGAAAGTAACTGTTGTGACTTCTGGGGCAATGCAGTTAAGAACCAGTGCACCTCCTTATTCTTCTCTTCTCCTTATATGGTGACTTGGGAGTCTACATGTGCTAGATGGGCAGCCGCAAGATGAAGGGTAGCTCACCTAACCTTTCTATGGGTGGGAAGTAAACCTGTACTCTATTAATCTTGTGTTCCATTTCAGAATATATACATCACTATAGGATTTGCCTATTCCCTAGTTTATCTTTAACCAATGATGGCGTTTTTTTTTTTTTTATTATTATTATTCTACTGAGGTATTTGTCATTAGTCTTTTTCCACATGCACTTGACTAATCAAAAGAATATAATTATTGCATAAATGAGTTTTAAAGCAACTGTCTTTAAGCAGCTTCATATAGGTAAATGTCTACTGTTAGGAGATAAGAGCAAGTCTTAATCTAGGTTATGTGATATTTTTGAATAATTGAAGAGCCAAGTGACTTCTGAGGTATTTCACAATTTATGAATAAGTCCTAAGTAAAGAAGACCAAAGCCTGAGCATGAGTGGGCCACATGAGAGAAGAGAAGTTTATGGAAGTTTCCAGATCATATAAGGAGGCCTACCAATTGGTACTACATAACCTCAGAAATATATATTTGCATGCAATACAGTGCTCACATAAAGCCCATGTTGACATGATCAGACATACACACAAACATACATATATACATTGGAAAACAACTTGGATATTCCTGGGCATCTCATTCTTACACCAGCAACGTGAGAAGGACAAATGCTTTTTATCTTTAGACCTGACTCCCAAATGTGTTTACACATACAGAAAATGAGCTAGGCAATTGTTCCTGAAAACCAGCATTGCCATTATGAGGTATTTCTGGGATCAAGAGAACCTTTCATGGAAACTTTAATTTACAGAGAGCAAAGCAAAAAAAAAAAAGGTAATTGAAAAGAGAAAATAGGTATAAATCACTTGATGTTTCCAAGTGGCTTTTACCAACTTGAGCTGGACTTGGAAGCACTTGTATGTCTCCTGGTTTTCTTTATTTATCTTTTTCTTTTCCTTTGTTTTGTTTTATTTTCGGGAAGCCCCTATTAACTATATATTAGATACAAATACCTGTGCTAGGCTTATGAGTGCTATAACGCCGAATAAGGCACAAGTCCCTGTCCTAAGGGAACGATCTAATAGAGTACATATGACCTTGATATATAATTTAAACTGTATATCTTAAGATTATTGTCTATTACAATTACCTTGAATAATTTTACAATAAAAAGTGACTAGTCAGTATTTAAATAATACAAGTTATATTTTCAACTTCAATTATTTATGGTATCTATGCTTCACAGTACATAAATTCCCTTGCATTTGCTCTCTGTATCATTTTACCTTGTGTTTTATGGACAAAATTATTATATTTTTGATAAAATTCTGAAGAACAGTAATACTTTGTTATTATCTGGGTCCTAAGATTCTGTATTACAGTGTAGGGCTACAAGCAAACTATCAGCACTAAGAAACTTTAAAATGGGCTTCTCCATTGTGAGTAGAAAAGGGTCTGAACTAAACTATGAAGTTTGTTCCCTTTGGAAAGAAAAAGGGCCCTGATCTACAAACCTATTGAAGTCCTTAAATAGTCATTGAATGTTGAGTGGCACTTGGCCCAGCTTTAGCTTAACAGCTATGGAAAAATCCAAGGTGATAAGATATCACCATGCTAAAACTTTACGGCAGAGCAAGGCTGCTGGTTATTCTCATGGTTGTGAGGCCATTTTCCCCAGCTTCTCAATAAAAGACATTTTAAAACCTTGCCTATCATTGTAATGTACTCATAAATAAACAGGTAGTAATCTTGTCAGTATGGAGTTTATTATAGGATTTGACTAAAACCTACTTTTTAAAGGGTACATATTAACTATGATGAGGTTAGAGAGCACAGGAAATCAAAATGTTATATTAATAAGCATGGTGAAACACTGCCAACCTACAGCATCATCTGTTCCC
Organism: Lepilemur ruficaudatus; assembly: GCA_963574885.1. NCBI lineage: Eukaryota > Metazoa > Chordata > Mammalia > Primates > Lepilemuridae > Lepilemur > Lepilemur ruficaudatus. The sequence goes on from CAUYRT010010416.1 coordinate 115,863, forward strand.
ACCTCACTCCAACCTTTTCTAAGGAAATTAGCCATGTCAACTATAAGGATACATTTGAAATGTGTAATTCCGTGCCACTGAAACTAATGGAAAAGCAGCAAATAAAATTAATTCATCTTTATATATAGTAATATGTTTCAAATAAGCTCACAGAGGTAATAAAAGTTATTGTTTATCTTACAACTATATTCAACTTTGAACATAAAAGCAAATTGAGCGTTTCTGTAAAAAAACTGATTCTATTAACAAGCCCACGCTTTTAAATATTCCTTGCTACACTAAACTACTCATTGCACCCTGCTTTGGCCAGTATGTTGAAGGGGGAAGTCAACCAGTAGTAGTTGTGTGTAGTAGTTTGCGTAGTTGTGTGTACTGATCCCCACACAACTACGCAAATTATACATATGTTTTCACAGGAGAAGCAAGACCTCATTAATCAAGTTGTACACACTTCCATCAGCCATGGGCAGAGCCAGTGAGTCTCTCCCAAATATCCTACCTTATACTCTGTTTTGGTTTATTCTGGTTTACAGAGAATAAATTATTGTAAAAAAATAAAACTGAAGGCTATACTAATGGTATAATTTATTTTTTTCTAGTTACTTCTCCTCCTCCCAATAGCAAAATTACATTTAAAACTAAGTATCAAAAATAGATTTCACAAAAAGCATGTCCTTTATAATTTATCATATAACATTTAGGTCTCCTAAAGAGAAGCATTATTTTTTTGATATTTTCCATGCTTATCTATACAAATTAATACATTTAAATAAATTCTTGTTGCAGCTGCCTATACATGACTTCTATTTTCAAATCATAATCACTCCTGCTTCACAGATGGACAAAAAGACTTATATAAAAATCATCTTTGTTTGATAAATTGATCTTTCCAACTTTTATCTTAGTAATATGAATGCTCATGTTGAGGCAAAGTTACTTGATTACTCATGATACTGTTTTCTATGTGGAAATAAAATGAAAATGAATTGCCTGTTTTAGCTATCTTAGGAACTTGTTCATAGAAACACCTTATTGCAGCATTCCCCAGCCTTTTTGGCACCAGGTACTGGTTTTATGGAAGACAATTGTTCCACAGACCAGGAGGGTGGAGGAGGGATGGTTTGGGGATGATTCAAGAGCATTATATTTACTGTGCAGTCAAACCTCTCTGCTAATGATAATCTGTATTTGCAGCCGCTCCCCAGCACTAGCATCACCACCTTAGCTCCACCTCAGATCATCAGGCATTAGATTCTCATAAGGATCATGCAACCTAGATTCCACGCATATACAATTTACAGTAAGGTTCATGCTCCTATGAGAATCTAATGCCCTCACTGATCTGATAGGAAGCAGAGCTCATGTGGTGATGTGACTGATGAGGAGCAGCTGTAAATACAGATGAACTTTCCCTGGCTCACCTGCCACTCACCTCTTACAGTGCTGCCCAGTTACTAACAGGGGGTTGGGGACCACAGCCTTATTGATTAAGATATGTTGTTAAATTCTAGGTCTTATAAATCATACATGAATATACTTTATTCTAATATTGTCATTTTTAAAAACTTTGGTGGCTCAAGAAAAATTTAATTTTAAACATGATCAACTGAATTTTAACATATGTAAATAAAATCATAAATATGCAACATAATAGACTATGTCAGTACATGATCCTTCAAAAATTATATGAGGAAATTTGGTATTCCTGAGGATCATTTGTCTCTCAATTTTTGCTTTTCCTCACTCTTTTCTGTTTTGCTTACATCATGTCTTTATTATTTCATTCAAAATAATGAATTTTAAAATGAAAAGGATTCATTTTCTTTAAATATTATATGGTTACTCTTTATTATGATAAATTATAAATTTCCTTTTGATGGTGCCCTAATACTATTAAGACAAATTGGTAAGACCAGTTTATCAAACAAAGAAGGGCACTTATTTCAATCCATCTGATCCATCTGCTTCCTGTGAAGCAGGAATGCTGTGAAAGTATGACTTTAAGAATAGAACCCATGTATAAGCAGTTGTCCAAAGTTGTTTAAATATGTTAAATTGTTGTAGATAAGTTGTGGGAAATAGGTAAAAGATAATTTAGCAGAAATTTATAATAAAAATAAGCTTGTTTCATCAAGCTTAATATTTGAGAATACTTCACCTTTTCTTTTTCCTATCTTCATTTCATGAAAATGTGCACTTGTCCACAGTGAAGCCCAGATATTTTAAATGTTCTTATAAACACATCTGACATTTTCCTCTTACCAGCCTCCTTTCAATTGTTTAACACTGAATAGTGCAGAAACGTAGCCTTCTGTCAAAGGTACAGTGTGCTGCCCTGTTCTGTGTGGGAGACTTGAAATTGTTTAAACCCCTGGTCACTTGGTTACTACAACACACTGCAAGAATATAGTAGGTAAGCACAGTGGGGGGGGAGAAAGTATCCTTTCTGAGCTGTGGGAGTTTAGATAATGGACAAACAATGATGGATTTCATGGTGATAGATTCATTTGCTTTCCACTGGCCTCATCCAGAATCTCCATTAGATTAGTTTTTAATATAGTATACTTATTGCTTTCTTATTTGTCAAAGTACATTTTCTAGGCCAAATTTGCTTTTGAGAGCATTTCTAAATGACTTTCTATAGATGTCTTCAGGTTTCTGAAACAAATTTGCTTGACAGTAATAATATTCAAACATAAAAACTATTATGTATATTTCCATTCCTAAAAGAATAGATGCCTATCTTCCTACACATGAATACATTTTTAAAAAAAGAACTATTTTAATCTTTCCAACAGAAGAATTCCTAAAATCCTTAAGTAACCTGTGCTATTCATGTTATCACATTATTATATTTACTTCTTATGCTTAAATATTTGATTATATTATTTCTTTTTATACACATTCTACATTTGGTAATCAGCAAACAGCATTTACTGTCAAATCACACAGTCAATCCTTAGCCTGATTTTTTTTAAAACAATCTTCTGGTTATCTCACAAAATATAGACAAAAAAAGTACACTTGTACATCAGACAAATAATTTGTCTGAAAAGTGTGCCATTTCAAACACCTGACAATTATAAATGTTCATATGGAAGTCAATTCTTATTCCTTGATTAAATCATCTTATGTGGCATCTTAGCTAATTTATAACCTAAGTTTTCAATTTGAATCTCTTGGCCAATGAGGTTATACATATTTTTCACTACTAGAATTCTTAGTATATATGGTTACCCTGTCTAAATTATGAATCACTAATTTAAGTAATATGAAAAATGATAGAATACCACAGTATTTAACTGTACTAAGATCACAAAGGCTAACTATTGTCATTATCAATCACTCATTAAAAGTGAATTAAAGAACAGAGATAAAAAAATACTTATACTTTAATAATTTCTTAGCAGTAATTCGTCAGCATTGAAGACTGGATTGAAAATCTAACTTCTATTATAAACCCTTGGGGTCAAAAGATATTTACAATACATTAAAAAAAACTTTCACTGAATATAAATTAAGTTTAAAAAGTACATTATCCCAATTTATTGTATGAGCAATTGGTATAAATTATTCTATTTCAGCTGCATCTTTGCAGAATCCATTTAAAACTGCTTGTGAGAATTCTTCCTCTGGAGACCCAGACTTAAGGGAAAATAAACTAATGCAACATTATATTTTGCCACACAATTTCACAGTAAGTATAGTTCTAAAAAAACCAAAATCTTCAACAAGCCCATTTTTAAAAGTCTTGACTCAGAATATTATGTGCTAACTTATTAAATACTACCGTGCATATTTAAACTAGTTCTAAATTTGATATGTGGCAGCAAATCAGACATATTTACATTTTTAATAAACCTGGATATGTATCTATATATCTAATATCTATCCATCTATATATTTTTGATGGAAAATTAGATAATTTGTATTCAGAGAGCAGTTCTGTATTCTGCTCGAAAGTGTTGATAGGTTTTTATCAGAAATAAAATCCATATCAAATTGCTGAACATGAATTTCTAGGGTTTTGTTTTTGGCTAATGTATCTGTTTTTTTCCTAGTTTCCAACCTCACAAAGAAGAGCAGAGGCCTGGCAAACACTGGCTTAATTATCCCCATCAGTCTCAGAGACAAGGCGCTTAAGAGTTTTAGCTGCTGTAAACACTCCCCTGATAGCAGATAAGGAATCTGCTGAAAGGCAGTTTTGTCTGGGGAAACCTCAGGGGCACACCAGTTAATCATTAGTGCAATATTGTATATGCATTACTACATCAAAGGAAACAGAATCCAATATTCTATTGTGGACATTTTCTGTGTTTTCTTAAAGGTAAGAAAACTAATGCTAAACCAGAAAAAAAGATAATAATTACATTTGCACATTTGCTGCAGAAACAAAGCATGTTCTACATTTCATTTTTTTTCTTCAAGAAAGAATAAGTCATTATTGCCTTTTCTTTTTCTTTTCTTTCCCTTTTTCTTTTTTTTTAAATGTGCTCATCAGGATTTACAAAGTAGTTTCCATTCCACTGAAGTCAAAGATGTCACTTTTTTCTAAAGAAGCATTTGCATCTTTGTATCTAGTAGCATTGATCAGAATCAGAGACTATCACATAACCTTATTTTATCACAACACTAGAATTAAAACAATGTTATTATTCCATATCAGTACTGTGTTTGTCTAGAGACCTATTTGTGGAAAACTGACACCTCACATTCCCTAACAAAGAACCTTTTTATCACTTCAAAATGAAGGCACCTAAAATGACCTCCTATTCTTTAAATCTAATAGACTCTTCATAGTCCCATATCAGAGAATCTTAGAGGTTTCTAAAACCTTCCAAATATCAGTCCAGAGTTAACTTCCATTCTCTCCGAGCTCTGTTGCTACTGTATGCAAGCAATACGAAACTTTTTAGTGTCAAACACTCCATGCCCTTTCCCATACCCTTACCTTAACACACAGTTTATTTTGATTGGATGCTCATCCTCTAGCCTCCATCTCTACAGATTTACCTATCCTAGAAGCTCCAAGTCTCATATCAGATTTCCTTCACAACCATCTTTGCTGTTGTTTCCTTCATGTAATTTGAAGTAATCTCTTTCTTTTCCCTTGGAATTCCTTTAGCAACTTTTATTATAGTAATGTGTAGTCTAACATTTGGCACATAGGGCTCTCAGTAAATGTTGCTAAATGATTAAACTTAGAAGAAAATGTCTACTTTTATAAGTGATTAGTGAGTGAGTACATGGTTGGCAGGATTTTAAGGGAATAAGAAATCCTTTGCTACCACAGAAAATATGATCACTTTCAATATTCCTAGGTTGCAGGGGTGGAGTTTAGGGATTAATAATATTTGTGGAGTACTTACTGTGCAGCAGGCACTATGCTAAATGTTTTACATCTTCAAAAAATCTACACAAGGTTATTAACTCGGAATGCTACTCTTTCAGGGTGTTTCCAAAATCATCTAAATTGCCCACTTTTCATCTTTAATGAAAGATTCAGTAGTCTAGACTGAGGCCTACTTAACTAAAATCCTGTGAATTAAACAGGCTGAAACAGAGATGTGTCATTTAAGTACTGATAAGCCCAGATTCTGCTATTGTCATGTCTGATACAGTCCCATTTTGTTAATAGATGTTTCTGAGAACAAATTTTTAGTTTACTGCTTATATCATAACCAACTCAACATGGATTCCAAGTAAGTGAATTCCACTTCTAAACAAATAAAAGTTAATAAAAGGGTTAAATTGTTGAGTTTTTTAAAACTCTATGTTTTACAAATGTTTGGTCTCTGTATTATCCCAACTCCATCCTTAGAGTCTACAAAGAGTTTGAGCCCATGCTTTCCTACAGAAAAGTTTCAATATAAGACAACTTTTGTGTAATAAAATTTACATATAGTTTATATGATTTAAATAATAATGCTCTAAATATTCTGATCTGAGGTTTTCCGAATGATTCTATATTGTTTAAATCAAACCATATGTGTCTCTTGCATTTCCTTGTCTAGATGCCACCAAATAGGTTAGATTAATATTTCAGACTGATTTGTGTAGTGATGTCTCTCTGAAGGCTGACACCAAGACAAAGTGGCTCCTTTTGGAGTTGATACATTCAAAAGAGAATGTTTTGGTATGAACCTATAATTTTGACTTTCAAAAGCATATTATATTATAAAATGTTACTACAAATTAACTCTTTTGCTGGTACTCTTATTAAATAACCAGTAATTTGGGCTAGACATTCTATAGTAGAAGACAAAATCCACGATGCATGAGAGTACATGGTTAGAACAAAGCTTTTCCTTAGCAATGTATAATAATGGTTAGGGTAAGAGGCTTGTAGCTGAACTATTTCAATTTTTTTCTTTTCTTTTTTTTTTTTTTTTCTCTATGGTGTAAGTAGCTGAACTATTTCAAAATCTATTTCTGGCAAATGCTAGCTATTGGCTTAGGCAAATTATTTAACCTCCACAATCCTCACTTGATTCATCCACAATAAGAAATAATAACATCTATCTGGCAATGTCTGGCACATGGTTGTCATGTTATTATAACTTGATTAATATGTAAAAAAGCAGAAATATTAATGTGAAAGTTTCACTCCATTTTTGAAAAGAGGATACAGGATAACCAAATTCTCTAACCTATATGGCATTTTAATAATATTTTGATGAATAAAATATGTAAATTATAGCCATTTAAGGAATATAATTTGTATATACATATCATTTAGAATAGTTTCATGTGGGAAGTTTTTTCTAGGTCATAAAAATGTTTGACACAAATCATTTAATTGAAGTTTTCAAAGGGTTATAATAAATATCTTCTTTCAAGCTATAAAGTTTTTTTCTGCTCTTTTATTATAATGTTTTGAATTCAATAGCCATATTTTAGTTTTCTCTAATGGCAGAACTGGAAAAATCATAACTTTTAAATATGTAACTGGGCAGTTCCACCAATATGCTAAAATAAAGTTTTAATAAGTTGACATAAAGTAGAAGTAACTTAATGAAAGGAACAGCCAAATTAACTGCTAATTTTAAAGAAAAGACCAATAGGGCTTACAGTACATGCTTTTAGATCATCCATTCTCTGCTTTGTTTTTTGGAGATATATATATATATATATATATATACACACACACACACACACACATCATACTTTCTTAGCAACCACAAATACATTTTGATGTCCTAAAATTTATTCTAGCTCTTTAAAAATTAATACATTCTGTAATTACTAAAGAGAAAAAAATAACTGTCACATAAGCTATTAAGTGTGCTTTTTTCCCTCTCGACACTGATGCTAAATGTGCTTACATACTGATGAGTTAGGATGTACAAAGAATGTTACTTATTAGTTCTTAAATTAAAATGTGGTTCATAAATAGCCATATCTCCTAAATAGAAAACTTCATTTTACCAAAATAGTGACACAGCCATTGCTAACACTATATTTGTTAATGAGAAAATAACTCAATAGAAATATTGAATAAAATTTTGTAATTTTGGTCTCTGAGTAATAGAAATATACTTTAAGATACATATACAACTATATACCTAAATATTTCTTTCATAAACAAAGTTTTATTCTTTAAAAGAGCTATAATTTGATAGGTTTTATTCTAATAATTGAAATTTAAATATGGTAGGCAATTACCAACCACTATAGTCTATTATGTCTAATTTTTAAAAATTTCTGCCATGATGATAAATATATGGATATTTTATCTGCCTATAAAAACATAAATTTAAAACATCAAAATATATTTACAGATTATATAATCTATGCATTGGTTAAAAAAGTAAATAACAACCAATAATAAATTTATCAGTTTGGTATATATCCTAATATCAGGTATAAACATCAAATTCTTATTTACATGATGTGATATTACACAATTTTTTAATTTAAATGTTGTTTGACAGTGTAGTTCTTAAAGTTACACATTATGTTTATTTGTCATTAAATAACTCATGTCAACTTTTTTGGGAAAATACACAACATAAAAAGAATTTCTTTCTATCATATCTTGTTAAGACATTATTAAGAAAATGATCATTTTGTATAACTAAAAGTTAGAATATAAAAATAAGCAGACGTTTGACTATTTCACTTCATTGTCATTGACAACAGAACAATAAATGGATGGATAAATAAATAAATTCATTGAAAGCAAAATATACATTCATTGCTTAAAAATTAAAGAATATGCTATTATAGCCATTATTAAGCAGAATTGTTAATATTTCAAAAGATAATATTCATATTTATGCTAAAAGAATTTCAAATTCAATTTTGACATTTGTATAAGAATACACTAAAGCCAGTTATCAACGTGAAAAATAAATCAGAACAATTTACGTTTGACAGTAAAAACACCTACGGCATCCATATTTGCTTTCATAAAAAATACATATTTATTTGGAAAGAAGTTACATAAAATTTTTGTTAGATAATTTGATTTACATATAGATTTACACTGGAATTTACATTAAAATATAATTTGCTGCATTTTACATTGCAAGGGAAGATATAAATTATAAGCTTTGTTACTTGACTAAATCAATACATTCAATAAAATAATGTAGCCCATTTAGTTGTGCTGAATAAACTTTATTTCAATGTTAAAATGACTACGTTGGTGCCAAGTAAACATAGGCACAACCTCTCAAGTCATTAAAAAATATTTAATTTCTCAGTTATAAGATGTATTAATAATAAAACACAGATCTCTATATTTGTATTTTATTTTCATCATCAATCTATTGTGAAGTAGCATCATAGTTAAACTGGCCTCTATACATGATTATACATAGATTTATAAAACTTTCAAGAACTATCAATTCATTATTGTCCATGAATTGTACTATAGATTTGAACTTACGACTCACAGACACAAAACAGGTAATGGGAAGAGAATCATGGAAAGGAGAAATTGTGCTTCCAGATGCCCATGTGTTGAATATTATAAGAATGAAGAAAACCATGTAGTGCACACTATGGAATGGGACAATTCTACACATCTTGATAAACTGAGAGGTTTACTGAAAAATCTATACTTAGTTAAAATATACTTTAAATGTGGAATATTGCATATCTCAATATTGAGATAAAACTTCTTTGGCTTTCTTAAGTAGTTCTAATTCCTTGTGTAATTAGCCATTCTTTTGAATCAACCTAGCATACAGCTAGTTGATTGTTTAGGGAGATGGGAGGAAAGGGAGATGGGAGAAAACTCGGGAAGTGATTCAGAGCATGTATTGCCAAAATTTCCACACTGTGCATGTTCTGCTTTTCCAAGTTGTCCTGTGCCCAATTAGAACCTGAATTTTCTTCTTTCAAAAAAATGAATTTCTATCTAAAGCCCCTTGACTCCTACTACTGCTAATAAAGAATTCTCAGTCAGCAATTTGCAGAGTAGGAAAGCCAGGGATAATGCAACTGGGCAGCCTTTACAAGCAAAACAAAACACCAAAGAAAGGGAATAAAAAGGCTGACAAACAATGTAAGCTCTCCCATAAGGCTCATACTTATTTTTCTCCCTTTAAAATATAACATTAAAAAAGCTGAATCAGCTGTGACCATAATGATGCAAAGTTTTGATTATTATGGCAAATTATACCTTTGCTATTCAGGAGAAGGCAAAAAAGTTTTGTGGCTCATCAAAAGAAGCTAGGAATTAGAGCCAAGGCCACTGACATTTGTGGTGGCAGATTAAGCTGTGAGCAGACTCTAAATAAATTCCATTCTCCCCCATCCCCAAAATACACTATTCTGGCTATTAAGACTGACTTGCATTCTCTGCATGCCAATACACTATCCATTCAGGATCACTTATTTCAGTGGGAGACAGGGAGGGCAGTCTTCTGAGTTAGGAAGCTGTAACAGATTAGTTGTGTGTGTGTGTGTGTGTGTGTGTGTGTATTAGACAGCTAACTATGAATGAATTACAGTCTTTGCTAAACAAGTCTAATATTCTGTAAAACCGACAATATCTGTTTCAGTATGAAAAAATATTTCTGTTCATTTAATTTTTGAACCAGGAACTAGTCTTTCTGCCATCTAGCATACATGACTAACATCATTTCTTTCAGGAACACAAAATAAGGTTTGCAAAGACATATAATTAAGTAAGTCAAACTAAAGTTCTCAAAGATATATAATCTATATAGAAATAAAATGCCCAAATTATCTTGTGAACGCTTTGATTGTCTTGATTAAATGAAGTTTTCTTTTTGTGCTAATTAGAGCTTTTTAAAGTAATTTTGGAATAATGCATTTCCACTTAGAAGAGAAATAAGAATATATGTCATCAGACTTAGGGGAAAAATGGAAAGCAAATAAATTGTAATGAATAAAAGAATATTATAACAATTATAAAGTGAAACTATAGATAATGAGACAATATTAAGGACCATAAACCAAATGTCATTAAAAATATGGTATCTATTGCAAATTCAGCATCACTACTCAAAGTGAATTCAACTGTAAGTACTGAAAAAAATCCTTATAACCTCATTTCAAACTTAATTTTAATAAAAGTATTTCCTTAGCTACACATAGCTTTCTGAGGTAAAAAAAAAAAAAATCAAAGAATAAATGTACATAGGAAATATACTGTCTTTGATAAATCAGTAAATCAGTTTCTTCTATATTTAACGATATATAATCTGATATCCTTGTTTCAGTTTATACATAAGCTTTATATTTTCCCATCTACAATTCAAGATAATGTTTTTAAGCTAACTAGCACACAAAGAACCAAAAAAGTTCAAATTTATAAGAATTCATAAATAACTATAAGTATATATTGAGAAAAACAGCTGTCTTTTAAGGAAAACTATCCTTACCCAGTTTCAAAAAGTATACCTTGAAGGGGAAAGCCTATACAATTATATCAGCCAAATCAACAATGGCAATTAAGCATATAGCAGATAAACATCTTTAAATCCAATGAACTGTCCTAACAAATTTCATGCGTCATTCAGTGGCAGTGAGGCAAAAAGACAGACATCACCATCTAAAGGTGATATATATAATATAAATTTGTTTAACAAAATCTGCTCAAAGACCATTTACATACTATTCATGGAATAAGAATGAAGTGGAAACAACTATGATAGAATATTCTCTCTGATGCTCAGTGCTGTACATCTGATATACACTATGATATAAATTATGATACTAAGAAGCTCGACAGTTTTCATTCTATGGCCTGGTTTATGCAAGACAAGGCTGCAAATATTATATATATTCTCTAAAAACAATAATGAATTAAAATGACAATCTGGCTATTATCCTAGCTAGCTTCATTGGACCACTTATATTTAATGCATCAAAGAGAATGTGGAAATTATTAAAAAAAAAAAAAAAAAGAAGGAGAACATTGACCTTGACCAGCTCCATGTTACAAATTATAAATTACATGTTTTGGTGTTAACGATACAAAAAGTCTTTAAAGGGAAACTTTAGATCCTTCAGTATATGGATTCAATCAGAGAGGTCTACAGCGACCAAACACCATATTGTCCAGCCATTGGAAAATCTTATGAAAAACATGATTAATTATAACATATATCTGTTAATATTTCCCCCCATATTTATTTCTAAAGATCTTCTTGGTAAATATCTAAATTACTAGTCTTCGCTTAATTTGGGCACTGTCTGCTATGGTTGTGCCACAAAGTCAGTCAGTTACTAAAAGGAAGTATGTTACCCAAAATCAGATACAATTTTTTTTTTACTTGTTGGATTCCAAAAGCAAAAGTCACAGATAAATTAATAGGTACCTTTCCGGAAGTCAACAGTGGAATGGATACCATCCCTGTCATTTATTTCACTTACACGGTGATATTCCAGCTCTTCCTCTTTACAAATACATGTGTGTGTGTTTGCATTCACAATATTTTCAGACAGGCTGACTTGTTAAAAATTGAAGCTTTCTAAAAACTTGGTGTCATGTGAAAAATAACTTTGAAAGAAATGAACAGAAGACACACATATACACAGACACATAGACAGACAGACACACACACACACACAGACGCATCATTTGTCTTCATGCAAGTTCAAGCTTATAACGTCACAGAACAATAATGGTAACAGATGCATATTTACTCTTTAGATTTTGGGAGCTTTTATTATTATTACTGTGACCATAATGCCTATGCTTTGAATATTTTTGCTATTTATTATTTCTATATTTTATTTAAAGGTTTTTAATATTAATACCTATCACCAACTTCCTTCAAAGTCAAGAGAGTCTCTAATAGGGTCTTAGAAATATTTTAGTCAAAGATGTAATGTAATAAAAATGAATTCACTCATAAACAAATTATATACTGTAATACTGCAGCCCCCAATCCCCAGGCAGTGGACCGGTACTGGTCCATGGCCTGTTAGGAATCAGGCCGCCATGGAAGAAGGCGAGCAGCAAGGGAGTGAAGCTTCATCTGTATTTATAGCTATTCCCCATGGCTCACCATCCCTTCACCACCAAGTCCTTGGGAAAGATTGTCTTCTATGAAACCAGCCCCTGGTGCCAAAAACTTTGGGCACCACAATTCTAATAGATAAAAAACTCTTCAGAAAGTCAAAGCTCAGATTTTTTGTGTGTGTGTGATATTTCAATTACCCAGAAGTAACCTATTTTCAATTTGTTTTATATATTATCATTTTATATAATATCATTTTTTCCACTTAAAATTAAAACCAAAACTTCCAATGTGATTTTAGTATTTGTGTGATATTCTATAGACCCTTCTGGAATAGTGTGGTCCATAGGCCAAAAGCAACAGCATCACTTGGGAGTCTTTAAAAATACAGTTTCAGACCCCTCCCCAGGCCTACTGAATCAGAATCTGCATGTCATTATACTACATAATACATATATTATACACACATATAATATGTATGTATATATACAATATACATTTATGCCACATACATATATGCAGTTATAAGTATATACACAATATAAATTTTTATACATGCATATATAAACACACATGTATATATACTTTATATAGACACATGTTCATATACACATATTAAAGTTTGAGAAATATTTTCACAAACCATATGTAAAAATGTATATTTTTTCTTATAATAAAACAAATTTTATAATAGGTGCTTGTTCTACCATAAGTTCAGGTTGTTTGTAAATTTTTCTATTGTAAAGAACTCTTCAATGAATATGTTAATTTATATGTATCTTTTGCTTACATTTCTGAATATTTTCTTGGGAATGATTCTCTGAAATGAAAACAGTTGAATAAAGAACTCGACATTGTAATACTTGAGATGCATGCTTCCAAAGTGTTTCCTAGATTATATGAATAACAGCAGCATTTTATCTGTGCTAACACCTACATTTTTTACTTCTTTAATATAGATGCTTAATTAATGGGTAATTATCTCACATTTAATTTGCATTTATTTTATTGCTAGAGAAATTAAACTTTTTATTCTATTTTTTTGTTTTACTTTTTTTTCTTTTGTGAAATTTCTGTCCATTTTTCTTTCCCAATATATTGCGGTCTTAGTATTTTACTTATCAGTATCATAAGCCCTTTATATATTAAGGGTATTATTATATCTCTTCTGTAAAGAAGTGAACTTTTTGTTTTACTTCACTGCTTTTTATATTGGGATATGGTGCTTTTGACTTTTATTTAATTAATAAAAATTATCAACTTTTTCAGTTGTTTTCAAGCTTACAAAGTCTTTCCCATCCAGAAACTCAAAAATAATAAATGTTTTTCTTTTTCTATAGTTTGTTATTTTCAATAAGAACAGAGTAGCATGGAATTTAAATTATTATATACAATATAATGAAGAACTAACGTATTTCTTTTTCCCAAATGACTTACCAATTAACCATAGACTAGCCTGACTACCTCTCCCTACAACTAGTTCATGATGAAAAGCTCATAATCATTAAAAGCATTAGTGATTAACTCTAAGAATACTGGCACAGATTCTTTTTTCTTTTTTCATATGTTGTAGAAGTTTCTACTAATTTAAAGCTGTTTGTGTAAAAGAAAAAAAGAAACAAGGCTATAGAACTCTTCCCTAATTTGTGAAAAATATGAACTGAATCTTTTAGTATAGTCTATAAATTATCAAATCGTTTAAGCAATTATTTTATGGCTGACACCTTAATGGGTATTGTGGTAGATACAAAGATAATTTTAATATGCAGTGCTTAACCTCAGAAAGCCAAAATTCCACTCAAGAGACAAAGCATATCAAACATTTTGATGTTAAGTCTGCTGGCTTTCAGAGATTCAAGGAAAACTAAAAAAAATGAGAGATGGGAAGAAAAAAGTGAAGGAAGCTTTGCAAAAGATTAGAGCTTCTCCAGTAGGTAGGAAGCACATTTCAGGCTGAAGTAATAGAAAGCACCTATTCCGTTATTTGTGTTACCTAAGATAATTATTTCTACATTTACTACGATTACTTAAGCACACGTCATGGCTCCCCAGTGTAAGAATCCTAGTTTACATTTCCAGTGTCCTACAGAGCTCTGAGCATAGTGCTTTGCCAACTGTCATTACTTATTTGACATCTGTTCAGTTAAATTGCTTTTGATTTTATGTGCAAGTTCTCTTAAATATTGCTTACTCCTGACAGCCTACTATACAGTACCCCTATGTTGTAGTTTAGAATAAAGGTGTCCTAAAATTTACGAGAGGTACTACCTTCCAGCCCCAGTGGCTACGAACTCTTAATAAGCACAGAAGCTGCTTTTCCTTCCTCCAAGCGAAATATCATAAAAAGTAAGTGACAGCAGTTGTGACCCTATCTGTGGAAGTTTATGAGACCAATTTGAGGACAGATTGAGTTACAATGTTATTGTAACACCTCATCAAAATTCTTGTCCAGACTTTTAGCAGTGACTTAAGACAAGTAGACTGGCCTGTTACCGTTAGGATCATTTCCAGCAACTTACCCAGAGCACCAAATTACCCTTTTCAGTTAACCCCAGTTATTTTTCTCTCTTCTTGTTGTAATGGAGGGAGTATATAAGAAAAGGGGGTCTTAGTGGGTCAGGGCAGGGAGGTAAAGGGCTGTGACATCTTCTCTACTATTCTTTTTCCAAAGATACAAGATTCCTGAGACGACTGACATTACATTAGCAGAGAAACTTATGAAAAGGTCATGTCCAAAGACTTGATTTGATTTTCTTCTAACAGCTTCAGGCCATTTAATAGCTACATTTTAATTTTGTAACTATTTCAAATAGCAATATATATGCAAAAAAATTAACTGTAAGCACAAAATGGCAATAATTTATGCTGGCATAATGACATAATTGTAGTTTTCATTTTCACCATTCATTTCCACCTAACATTGGTTTTCTAAAGGTAATGGAAACCAGTATGGATTTTCCTAAGAAAAGATCTGCCAGTTAAATTTCAGGAGTGAATTTCAATATGAGAGAATGTTGTAAATGCAAAGAAAAAATAGAATCGTTCTTAAATTCCATGTTTGTGGAGTGAACATACATATACATTGTAAGTACTACACTGCAAGCTGTTCCATAATATATTATTTTTAAAAGAGCGAGAGAAAAAAGATTGTTTGTGTAGCTGCAATCTTCATGTTTATGATAGAAAAAATTCAACAATGTTTGCAAACTAACTGGAGGATTATGCTTTAATGCAAATAAACGACTTAAGTAACCTAATTCAGCTGTGATGGATCTAGTGGCTGACAAATTAACTTTAAAAAACTGCAGGCAATGGCTGTAAAAATGCTTTTTCTGCAAGATTTACTTCAGCATATTGAATAAATACATTATACCTGTTAGGCTTAATTCTATATTAAAATAACTCCTAGATGAGGTAGGGAGTTTGATAAAGGTATTCAAATACATAGAGTATGGTGCTTTTACCAAAGGACTCATGGGAAGAAATCAGTGGGCAGTGATGCTAAATACACTCCTCACTCATGGACAAACCATGGTTTTCTTTCTAAATAAACTATGAAAATCTTATTTGTCTATCTATATCAGTCACCATCCAATTCAAATATTAAAACAAGCCCATACATGATCAGCATTATCTGTATAAATTAAGCAACTTTCTTCTTGATATAAACAAAACTGAAACCTAGTTTAATTTCAAAAATCTAGTTTATACTCATGAAATAATTTTGAGGACTGGAATTCCGAGTATTCTTATTTTTATCTTTCTGGTTGCTATTAATAGTAAAGATGCAAATTCCTTAATCATGAAAAAAAAAGGTAGTTAGGTGGGTTCTTTTGTTTTGTTTTTCTTCCAAAAAGTCTATAATATTAGCATGAAGGTCAAGCAAATATAACAGGGAAAAACAAGCAGTCTACATTTGAGGAAAAAACAACTAGTAACAGATAAAATTTCCAAACACAATTTATACATTAAAAATTTTGATTTTAAATTATTCCACATCTAAAATTTGACACTCTTACATATAAAAGACCAATTGTCTTATACACATTTAAAAAAAAATCTCTGGGTTACTTATATGTCTTATTATAAAAATGGCATTTTGCCTAGTATTTCTATTTTCCATATTTGCCAAAATGGTAAGATAGGCAACCGCCCTCTCTGCATTTCTTCCTCTCCCTAAGTCTTCCCATCCTGATCCTCAATTTTCTTTCCACATCTCTTATCTTTTCTCACTTGATACCTTCTGTTTGAAAGTTCTAATCAACTCCCATCCATGATTTGGATCAACTCCCATCTAGGTAAACACTTATTCCCAAACTTTTATATTTGACCCAATCCTCTCTCTTAAAATCCAGGTGCCATTTGATATTTATATTATCTCTCCCAGATGTCTCATAGGTACATCAAATACTAAATGAGGGCACATACACTAGAATCCCTCTTCCTTCCTTTCTCCTGGTTTGGGGTGGGCACAATCATCTACCCATATTCTTAAGACAGACACTAGGGGCGAAGATACCTTGTCAATTAAAACTGCTAAATAGATCTTAAACGCATCTTCCTTTCCCTATATGGGCAATTAGAAGGCCATTGGTTCATTTTCCACACTACTAGGAGAGTTCTTTTTCATAAAATCAGTTACATTACTTTTTTAACTTAAAAATCCATTAATAAGTTTCTTATCTTCCTCTACAGGACAAATTCCTCAGCATTAAATGAACAGTTCTAGGCCCCTAACTACACTTCATCTTCTACCATTCACCCTAACTTGCCTTGCTACTGCACACAACAACACTCCCTCTACCTGGAATAACCTCACTTCTTTTCTTGTTGTTTTACAATTACATTACCACCCCTTATTCAACTGTGTTTCCTTACTTTGTTTCCATGATACTAATAATAATAATATACTTGGATAAAAGGGTTATAAAATTATCTTGAAACTGTACATTTCCCAGATTATCTTCCTACTGCTCCTTTAAAGCAATGATTTTGTTTTGTTCTTCTGTGTATTCCTCACATCTTGCTTACGGCATGGGTGGTGTAGGTTCAGAATAAATTCTGAATGAATCCTTAAACAATTGATTAGATGAACGATGCTGACCAATCATTATGGAAGAAAATTAAGTGCTCTAAACATTTATCATAATGTTCTTTTTCCTAGTATCAAAAAACAAGCAAATAAAATAACTTCGAATTTATCAGGTTTAGAAATACTTCAGAAAGTATATAGTATATGTATTTATCTACAAAGGAGATATAGTTATTTCTATCTCTTTGGTTTGGTATATGGAAAAAGGTAGTATAGCTATCTTTTCCAGACACAAAACTAACTGAAAGTAAACTTTTAGACATTTGCTGAATTTAGCTAATATCAAGCATAGTTTTGAACTGCTAAAAGCCACAAAAAATGTAAAGCTAAAATACACATGACAGTGTTTAAGAATTTTGGCCTTATGTCTAGGATTTGTAATATTGATGAAACTATGAACTTTTTAATGACTTCATATCCTTTTTTTCTTTCTGCCTAGGATGAGCTCAGAGTATCTATGAAAGATATCTTACATTTATACAACCCTCATGAAAAATCAGAGTGTAAGCCATATGTAGATTAATTGATTCATAATATTTGTAAAGCATGGCCAGATCCCAAAAACAAAACATAATGAAAATTTTAAAACTAAATAAAATAAAACAACAAAAAAAAACCCCAAACACCTTCTCTATGGTTTAGAAGATGTAAGTATATTAACTAATGCTTTGGTGCTTTGTATCTCAACCAAGGCTTGATTTTGATAAATCCTCCTCTTGCAATTGGAAAATATTTGAATCTTTAACATTTGAATGCACAATATTCTGAAATTTCTGTAAGAGAATAAGTATTACATGCCTTTGCATATGCTTGTATTTCTCAAGAGTACACTTGCTTTGGTCAACGTGAACAACTCAGCAACAAGAATGATTACCAGCAAACACTGGTTGCATATATACTATATTCAGTGCACTGTATAATTAACTAAGTGTATATAGATACCAAGCTTAAGACTTATTCTTCTGTTCTCTTGAGGCTAAGCAGCTACAAGTAATATCAATATTAAAATGTTCTCATGAATTACAACATATTGTAAGCAAATACCTTCTTGTATATGCCTGTAGACAGGATACAATGCTGCTATCTAGATGTCTTGATTTATCAAATGGGTATTAAGTACTTAGTTGGGGTATAATTAGTAAGCACATGATTAATCTGATTGTACCAACTAGAGTTTTATAAAAAAGATACAGAGAATTTAGTAAAGAAAGGAAGAAGTGAATGATTTTCTAATTCAATTGGACCCAGCTATAACTCAGAATTAGTAATTGGCTGTTGCACTATTTGAAACAGAGAAAATATATGTCAGAAAAGAATTTATTTCTGAAGTATTTTATTTAAAGTGGTCAGAATAAGACAAAGCAAGTCCTTTCAAATAAATTAGATTTCAAAAGGAGTGGTTGCTAGATAAGAGAATCTTGAAATCAGCATCAAACACATGTAGGTTAAATACCTCAAGAATGGTTCCATTAATCTCAGAACTAACCCAGAACCAGGTAGTGAGAAGTTTTGAGAAGCCACAACTCAGAGGTAAAAAGGAGAGTTAAATAGGTCATGAACATTTCCTTTCAGAGGGTAATCAAGGGTGGACTGGAATGGACAAAGTCAGGCATCATAAAAATGGACTAGGCCTAGAACCAGAAGAAACGTCACAATCAATTAGCTATTTATTTTTCTCACTTTCTATCTTGAGAAATTTTGTCATCGTGGGCATATACATACACATACCTTTAGGCACTATGGAATGTTAAAATACAGTGCCCAGGAATGACTAATCCACAGTTATCAGGGCCAATCTTGTGAGCCACACATATTCTGTAGCAGACATTTGTTGATCGAAAGAATTTTTTTAAGAATTCAAAAAATGAAAATCTACTGGATTTCTCTAACAAGAAGAATCTGAACCAGAAATGGACCAATGTAAATAACTGGTCAAGATATCTCTAAATATTATTTAACTTCTAAGCTTCAATGTTTACCTCATTTACAAGCCAATAAGTAGCTTTTCTGGAAATCTGAGAACTGGGTGAGAAGGTGTTTAGACACAGATCAGGTAGGTTGGTTGGAACCACCCTGGAGCAAAGTCTCAAAGTTTCAGGTGGAAGCTTCATAAGCAAGTGTCTTAAGTCGGACACTTGATAAGCAATAAGCAATTCTCAAAAATTCTCAGGTGGTAATCACCCTAGGGGTAAAACACTCTCTCACTCTTTTATTCAATCTTTTTCTTTCTTTATTCACTCTTTTAGTAATATATATGAAACACTTTGTATTTGCTAAGCACCCTCCTGGGCACTGGGAATACAACAGTGAGAAAAATTGACAAGTCTCCATGCAGTTTATGTTTTAGTATACAGTACATTCATATTATTAAAATTATCTTAGTAACCATCTATTGGACTTATGTTCTTGGCATGGTACTAAAATTCACCGTTTTTGTGTGTATCTTTCTAAATCACATTCAGAGCTTCATGTGATAGCTAACCTTCGAAAACATGCAAGTTTAGCTAATGTAATTAAAATGGTCTAATGATTCACGCGCAAAGCCATGAGGGAAACCCAGGTCTGTCTTACTCTAAAAATTAACTGTGCTCTTGACTCTGCTATACTACCTATCTCTAGAAGAAAAGAAATAGCCCTAATTTACCAAAGCAGAAAAGAGAAGTCCAGAGAGATTAAATGATTTCCTCTAATAAAGGGATCAAGTTGAAGATGCTGGAAAGAGAAATTTGTTACTTTAAATGAGGAAAACCTGCTAATGCAGAATCTTAAATTACTAACCCATCTGTAAGTTATAATGTAATATCTAAGAAATTTTGACTTAAAACATATCTAAAATGTAGTCATACTGCAAGACGAATTTCCATTGTCATTGAATTTATTAATGATTATTACATTGTAGCTCTTCAGAAAAGGGACCTCATTTATTAATATTTTAAGTACTGTGCAAGAGTATATAAATCCATTTAAGTAGGTTAAGAACATTCTAAATATCAAGTTTTATTTAATGTTATTTCTGTTGTTCTATAAAAGTAAAATCACTTCCCACCTATTGTTTCTGGGCAAATTTACACACATAAAAAAAAAATCAATACATAAAGTCTTTCTAAATAGCAATTCTGCCAAAACAATATGTCTAGTACATCTATTCTTTTTTCTTTCACTTAATTTATATTGCTCAAATACCACTGCTGACCTAAATGCTAGAAAGGAAAGCTATCCTACGTCCTTCAATATATAATGAAGGATTACAGAATGTAATTCACCGAAATAAAAGATTATAATATCTAATACATATGCATTTTTCTTCAAATGGATTTATGAACATTTCTCTAAGATACTGCTCAAAAGACATTATATTTCCTTAATTTCTTTACTGGTGCTGGATGTTTTCTACAAGTCCTTTCATTTTTTTTTAAGTTTAATACTTTCAGATACAAAGAAGGCTTGAACTCAAGGAAGGGACTACATTAATTGTTTTCATAGTCTAATTTATCTGATCTGTTAATATTAATACATAAAACAGTTGCGATGTGAATATTCTATTGAAAATTAGTTAGATGAAAATAGTTATTTTCATAGTTTCATAACAAAGTTAAAAATGCTCAAGTCCTTTCAAGTATACATTTAGCTCTCTGCTGAGATTCTTAAAATATGTGAAAGTAGGATAACATATAATCTCATCAGTTCTCTTATTGCTGCATTCACATCTTAATGAATGACCATCATCCATGAACAAAAGGAGCTAATGTTTCCATTAGGTTAACACAGACAACTTCAAACTCATCAAGACCTTATTATGTTTATCAACAGAAAACAGATATCCTAAAATAAAGCAATAAAATTCTTCCATTTAGGCCTTTTTACTTTAAATTCCAGTGTGCTACAGTTGGATCAATAATAAAGTCTAAAAATGTTTCTTATTGGCTATGTGATTAACCTACACCAATAGCAAATTATGTCTTTGAGGGTAAGGTTTTTTGCCACCTTTGTGTAGTAAATGCCTAGTACAATTCTTGATTCATAGCTGATGTTTAATATGTTTGTTGAATGAGCAAATTTTAATTAAAATAATTTAAATGTATGCTCTCACTGAAGCAAACCTCATTGTTCCCCAATTGAATTTTAACACCTACACCAAAATATTTAGACAACCTGCATCGTATGCCCTCACAGATATATTACCAATAGCATTGTTTGTAAATTATGGATTCATCAAAGTCCCCCCTTTATAGCAGTAGTGCCAAAATAGGGTCTTGAAAGATATTATGTAGCAGTCTACTGTAAAAATTTAATATGGAATACATAAATATAAAGCATTTATATATGATTATATTTGTTCTATTTCATAGAAAGAAAAGAAACTCCCTAAAATTGACAAAATAAATAAGCAACATAAGTTTTTAAACTAAAAAAACCATTATAGGTAAATGACATAGTTTTTAGCTATTTAGAATGATTAAATAGAACTTGAAACATTCACCATCTTTACACTTTTTATTGGCACATTTTATTGGTTACTACAGGCTCATAACCATCAGAATGAATATAAAAAGAAGGCTTTAAAGAGTGTCTATAAAATATATATCAATCATAAAAAAGAAAGGCATCCCAGTTTCTGCTAATCTGTAAGACCACTCAGAGTGATTGTGGATCACACAAATCAATGTCCTTAGTTTCTTCCTAGAAATCTCAGCCACTGAATTATTGGGTCATGCCTCAATGACATGATTAGTAAATTGAAAATATGTGTTCTATTACATATTACATATTAATATGTGTTCTATTACATAAAACAAATGAATCTGAAGAAAATGACTCAGGAAAATGGCAAGAGGGGCATGTAATATAGAAAAGAATTAGAAGCCAAAATTTATAAACTTAAAATTTACAGATAGAAGAGGCATAGAAGAAAGGAAGAGATAAACTTTAGAACTGACTTAGAATTTTTTTTTTTTTTTTAAGTCTTAACTCATTCAACAAACATTACTGAATACTATGTCTGTGCGGGGACTTGTTAGGTAATAAATTCTGTTAGGTAAGAAAGAGCTACAAAACTCACAGCACAGCAATAGATGCATTATCTGGGCAAAGAGATACCTCATGTGAAGTAAATAAAAATGCCGTTTGATATGAACCTAATCTAAAGCAGCACAGAGAATGAGCCCCTGATGATCCTGTAAGAACCAACTCATATGCTTTTTTTTAATGAATCACTGCTTCCTTTGTACAAACCTTTTTTTTGTGCAATAATCACATATCACTTGTATTATATGTGTTTTATATTCATATTAAATTATTGGTGTGTATATATATGTGTGTGTGTGTCAATAACCTATGAGCTTGACAGCAGAGATTATATTCTCTTTATCTCCCTGGATCTTAACAAGTTCAACAACACAATCAATTATTTTTTATTATAAAAGAGTCTTAATAAAAAGGCAACTTATTTTTTCCCTCTATATGGAAAGACTTCTCTAAAGAGGTGAACTTTCATCTGTATGGAATTTGAGGTATAATTGGAGTTAACTAGAGAAAATGAAAAGCATGAGAAGTACCAGTAACACATCAGCTAGAGCAAAAGTCTGAGGTAAAGATCTTAGAGTAACAAAGTAGTTATGTTTTGTCTGGTTTGAGTTGCAAACACTTTCTCTTTGAACAACAGATGGAACCACAATTTGAATCATAACATATCAGAAAAGCATAAAAGAAATATTGGGGAAAAAACAAATATTTTTAAAGGCACCAATGGGAGCTGCTTAGATGTAGGCAGAAGGTAACAATTCCATTTAGGTTTGCCTTAGCAGAGACATTAATGGGATGAAATTGGAAAGGTCCAAGAAGGAGCACTCAAGAAAATCTTGAATTCATTCATGTGAATATCCTTCTCCATTTTTGCCCATTCAGTAATTTGTAACTTTATGTACTGTTAATGAGAATCACTGCACCAAGTTTTAGAATGTTACAACAACCCTATTTCATATAAATATATAAGTCATTAATCTGAATCAGTTAAAAAGCTACTGTAGAATCTTCAGTTAAAATAATTTCTAATACAAAACTCAACGGAATGATAACATAAAATGAATTACAAATTTGTGCAAGGACATTCATCATCATGTAAAGTTGTAATTTTTTTAAAATCAAGAAATTTAAGAAAACAAAAGAACTATGAGCTATTAATCCAATGAAGAGATGTGTAGAGAATCTGTTGTTTTCAACTATTTACGAAGAATTGCTAAGGGAAAGAAAACTATACCTTGTGAAGATACTAAAACCAATAGGTCAAAGTTTCAAAATAGAGCTTTTAGTTTGTATTAAGTAGGAATTGTTTCACAATTAGAAATATTTGAGTGTGGGTTATGGCATAAAAAATAAGCTTAGTTACTAAAATTGTTCTGGTAAAACACAGGTGCCCTCGTGTTTGGATGTTGAGGAGATTTCTGCATTAAATTATCAAAGAATCAGGCAGTAGCTTAACTCTCTTCCAAAATTAAATTCTTAATTTCTAAAATTTACAACAGTGGAATTGTTACTTTTGCATAATATTCACAATGGGGAACATACCTTTATTATTAAGGTATTTTAATTCTTCCTGTTAAACATGAGGCCAAAATAGACTTCACAGAACTAAACGGATGATGACTACAATATCTCTGAGTTTTTTTTAAATCTATTATGTTCTGAATACTAATATTCCTACATGCAAAATAAGTACCTGTTTATTTGCATAATACATTTTATAGGTTTGTAAATTAATACTTGTACCAGGGACATGCAAGGATGGTCCAATTGTGTTTCTAAACAAGATTATGCCATGACAAAAGACTTTCCTCATGTGAGAATGCAAGAATTGAGTAGTAAAATGATCACTGTAAAATAATTTATGACAAACTTTTCATTCAAAATTAATTTTCTCATTTTTTTGAATTCTTCAGTTTATAGGAAATTCTACTTTTCTGTTTAAAATTATTCTGAAATGACTTGACCTCCTTTCCTCACTAAAAGTTTTTATCTTTACATTTTATTAGTCTACTTCAGGTTTTTATCCAACCCATTGCCTTTTACTTAACTATATGAATTCTGAGTCCACTGGGTTTAGAATTCTTGGGTTTATTCACTATGTGCAAAGTAAAGCTGGCTTTAGGCAAGAATCTACAACTTCTTCAAAGAATGTTGTACACAACCAGAGAAAATCCCATGAGAAGTTTTCCTTAATAAATGAGCTCTTCATATTTTGTCCAAAATCCACCCAAATCTTGTTTTTGGAAGAACTTGACATTTAGCAGCTTAATTTTTACTTTACTTTTTATAAAAGCAAAACCAAATGGAAGAAATTTTAAAAAGTATGACTGGGCCTTTCCCTCTGCCTAGGTTCTCTACTAGACTGTAGATTCTTTGTGCAATTTGCTTTTTACCAAGTTCTACTGAGAAATCTATATAATCACCAGTCTTCTATTAAGTACATCAAGTGTTGAAGAGTGGAATAGTCAATGAAGTGATAGCAGATCACATATAGGCTCCATACTCACATATCAGACTAATTACAGAAGTGGTATACAACCAGCAGAGATTACTTTGTTGGCAAACGGTAAACACGCAAACATATTTCATGGTTTTATCGTAAATTGCATCCTTCACCTTCTGTAAATGACTTAAGTGCTTCCCAAAAAAGTATTTCCTAGTAAAAAGTTACAAATAATTTTTCTACTGTCTTTGAACAATATCTATGACAGCAGACTATTAGTAAATTTTTATTATTTTATAGACATTTTTAGTCATCCCCAACTTACAAGCCTCATTTTCTGTTTTGGTATAACTGCAATAAACTGGAAAAATATATTCATCTTGCCAGTATTCAGAAATATCACTCTACTGATTTTGCAGCCTACACAAACTAATACAGATTGATTTAGGGTGGCATCAGAGTTTCATTGGGTATCTGCTCCCCTATCTTTTTCAGCTTGTGTCACTCTCTCCCCAACAATCACTTCACTCCATATTTCCAGGTTTTAAGGTCTGCCAGGACTGGAAAAGAGAGCAGCAAAAGAACCAGTGGAGCTACTACAGCCACCAAGACAAGGCTGAACAAAATTGATGTGGCTCAAATCCTTTCCATTTTCCTTTTCCACTGTTAAATATGCCTCTACACTCTCTCCAAATCAGAACCTTCTTAGACCTTCTCAAACTATTTTGCAACCCATGTGGCAGACTTTGCTCCCGTACAAACTAAAGAGCCTCTGGGTCCCATTTTCTCAAGAATCTGTTTTACAAGGTTTCAGTCTATAAATCAAAAATTGTAATGCCTATTTCAATGGGGAGGAAGAAATTACCCTTATTATTTACCCCACATTCTCTTTTTTTAAGGGGGCTTTTTATAGACCATGCTATAATTCATAAGGCAAACTTTACACACATGAATGAAAACCACTGAACAAGGTGATATTCTTTTTCTGGAAGGTAGGTGAGAGAATTAATGGACTTATTAAAAGACATATAAAATATATCATCACTTAATAATAATAAGGCATAGCAATTTTGACTACACACACTCCAAGCACCTTGTATACATTATTTCATTCAATTCACACAATACTCCTTGTGAGGGCAGGTGTGTAGGTGTTTTTATTTCTATGTTACATAAGTAAATATTATGGCAAAGAGAAGTTAAATACTTTTCCCAGGTTACCCAGCTGGTAGGAGAAATATCAAGCTTTAACCTTAGATCTGCCGGACCCCAAATTAAAATCTCTAATTCTTTAGAGTCTCTCTAAAAATGTTGCTGTGGTAGATTCTATTGGGCATTTGTCAAAAGTACTTCTTTGTGTCCATCCAGATATACATTTCCCAGCTTCCTTTGCAATAAGGTGTGGACATGTGACTGATTACTCTCCAGTGAAATAACAGTAAAAGTCATATGTTCTATTTCTAGGCCAGATGCAAAAACGCCTCTATACATGATTCTCTATGCCGTTTTCCCCTCTGCCAGCTTGATGTTGACAAGTAAGGCAACCTTGAAAGTTAAATGGTAAATATGGGAAAACTGCTATCAGCCTGAGTTGTTGAATGACTATGTGGCATAGAACCTACCTGCATACCTGTTGCTTACCCCTAATTCAGTGACCTGAAATTGCCTTGAACTAGTAAATGATTAAAATATTATTTTCTATTATACTTGAGCCCTTACACATTTTTAAGGTCTATTTGTTACACCTGTTATCCCACCCTGTGTCTCATATACAAATGCAGTCTCAAAGGACTTTCCTGAGGAAATAAACCCTAGGCTAAATTATACTGATAGCTATATTTTCCAAAATTTGGATAATATGAAATAATGGATGAAATTCATCACATATTCTAACTATGTCATCTAAGATATCAATGTTATGATGAAAAACTTATTTTGAGTTGTTTTAATTTTTCTCTCACTCATATTTTATTCTCTTGCCTAGGAATAATTTATTAAACACTTGGTCAACATGAAAATTCAAGTCAATAAGGCCTCAGATATACTAACTGGGCCACCATCTTGACCATTTGTTAGATCTTCCTGTTAATATCATTATATCAGTACTGGTTTTTAAAATGTGATTTTTAGAAACTCAGATTTAATTTATAGATTATTAATATTCATTTCAAATTCGAGTTGAAAGACATTTACGACCCTTGCACTTAATTCTTAAACACTTCCTCCCATGTACTAGTTACTATTTATTTTATATATTTTTGTTATTTTCTTTATACTTACCTTATTTAGGGTCTCTTTCAAGTATTAGAAAATTAATAAAAATAAAGAGTCTGTATGTATTTGGGCAAACTCTGTAGCATGAATAAAGACATATAGAAAACTGAATTCAAAAAATAGACAAAACGACTTTAAAAATCGACACTGTATTTCAAAACATAGTTTAGTGACCTAATCACTGTTGTCCTTGTGGTCATATTTTGGCTTTGGGATACACTGACCAGTAGAAGAGAGACTGGGTCAAATCTCAGGTAAGATCAGGTAGCCTTAGTGTGTAAGAGTACATCCGTAGAACACAAACCCTTCACAGGTGTAGTACCAAATTTTAAAAAATATGTAAAAGTTAACTATTGTTGTAACTGAATATACATACTAAAATGGTAATGTCTGTTATATGTAAAGTTTCTTGAGTTATCTGATGCAGTATAGGATTCTTTGCTCTTCTCATGAATTATTATATTATCTACTAAAAAGTCAAGATGGAATTCTTGCATTGTTTTTCATTTTGTTTATCACAGATTTTGAATAATACTTCAAAATGGTGGTTACCTTTTGTGAAGGAGAGGAAAGAAAGGCAGGTGAAAGAATAGGGAGAAACATATAGCTTTATATAAGTCATAATAATATTTAAGGGTTGGTTATAGGATTTTAAGCATTGATTGTATGATACAATAAATAATTATAACAGAAAATAGAGATGAGTCATGTAAAAGACAAATACTGATACTGAATGATGATGATGAATTCATCTGTTCACCTAAGGCCTTAAAATAAGAAGGAATTAAGCATGTACAAAAGAAAGATCATGCGTTCGCTCTTTATTGTTTTATGTAAACATCTTTGGCTTATGAGTGTTTATGAGAGGGCAGAATAGCAAATAGTTATATTTTCTCTGTATGAAGAATAACCCAGAGGATAACCACTGAAGCTTTTATAGACACTATGAGACAGCCTTATATAGTAGTGGTGATTGTGTGTTAATTATAGCTGACTTGTTTCCTATGCCTTAGGGTCTTTTAATGCCTTTAAAAAATCCTGCCAAAAATTCTAGTATTTAAAAGTGTGCTCAAATAGAAAGATTTGGAAAATTACTTGTCTGGAGGACACTGGAAATGACGGAATACTCTAGAATATACTCCTTTAAAAGGCTCTAATAAACTCCAGAAGTGTCCTAAAAAAATTTGGAATAAGTCTATATTTTTCTGGAGTCTACTAGAAGCCCATTTCCAATCTAAATTTCAGAATAAATTCAGAAATGATTCTGTAGAGTTAAACTACTCAAGTTTTAAAATTCTGACTTAAGAACCTATATAACTTAGTGACTCTAAAGCTAGGCTGCCTGGATTCAAACCCAAGCTCAGCCACACACTAACTCTGCAACCAAAGCAAGATACCAACATTCTCTCTGGCTTAGTTTCCTCCTCTGAAAAATGTGAATAATCAAGTACCTATGTTACAGGGTTATTGTGATACTTAAGTTAATATACACAATGTTCTTAGAATAGGATTAACGTCTCACATATACGTAAGAACCCCTAAATGTTATCCACCATTACCTTTATAGCAACTCCAGGGCCTACACAGAGATCTAAAAAAGGCAGTTTCCATTTTTTAATATAACAGATATTTAAATGGGACTGATTCACGATATCTACTTAAGCTTTAGCAGCCAAACCAATAATTTGAATATGTATTTTATTTTTTACCTAATTACATTAGTAGTTTTTTAAAAAAATATATATTTCTTAAAAGAAGTCCTTTAAACATCCTTAATTTGTGACTTTTACTCCTTAGTCCACAGAGAAAGTTTAAGAATTTTTTCAAAGTTTTTATAATAATAATCTCCTTATAAATTTTAACCAAATAATATGTTTGTATGTAAAAATAAAAAATAAAGCCATTCTGGTTTATAATCTATTTTCAAGAATAATAAGTCTATATTATTCCATTTTAATGATTGCATTATGTGTTAAAGAATTAATGAACTGTATTGCTATAGTGTTACTTATTTAACCAATTATCTCATTCTTTGCAGATGTCTCAATATTTTGCTAGAATAATGTTCTAAAAAATTAGAATGGCTTAAGACCCCTTTTTAAAAAAATGTTGCTAAAATGTCTTCCAAATGGATTTGATTTCACTAGGTTGCATTCATACCTAGTTATTAGACTGTCCTCTTTCTGATACCTCAACAACACAATAAGGCTTTTCAAAATCTGCCAGTCTTACAGCCAAAGAATATAGCAAAGTGCTAATTCCATTTGGATATGTTTTATAATGAAATATTAACATTTATCACATTTTCAATGGTTTGTTGTTTTTTAATATTCTGTTCATTTCTCTATCAGGGTATCTATTTTATTATTGATTTTGGAGAGGTTTTAATCCACTAAGGATAGTAACCATTTCTCAAATATTTCAACTAATTTTTCAAACCAGTCTTTCATATTTTCATGTTGTTTACAATGTTCAAAGTGTTATTTTAAAAAGAGAACAACTGGTAACACTTTACTTACCAAAATTAGCAATATGAAACATCATATAGCCATTTTGAAAATGTCACTTTTGAAGAATGTCACGTGAAAAGTAAAAATGTTCATGGTGATGATATATAAAAAGACTAATTAGGAAGTAAAAATCTATATATTATAACCTCAAAGTTGAAAAATAGAATATAGATTTAAAACATTAAAGATATACAGAAAAATATTAGTTGAGTATGGGGTAATATGGTATGGGTCCTGTTTATTTTTCCCTTTATTCTTTTCTCTGGAACACATATACATGGTTTTTAAAATCAGGAAAATGTGTTAGTAAAACCAAACCTTTTTCAGTGACAGTTTGAACCAAACATCTAACATAAGAAAAGCTGATGTCACTGAAAGATTTCTGCACCTCTCTGTAAACATAATAAAATTTTACGTCTATACAAGATCAACAGTTCACCCTAACAAACATACTCATCCAAAATGCCAACATGATCACTGTAGTGTTAATTAAATTTTATTGTGACAATAAGTTAAGAGTGGCAAGACTGCCAGCTGAGATGTTGATTTAAAGATGTAGCTAAAATGTTTTATTGCTAGATTTGCTTATAGATTGAGTTAATTAGTTCAATTACATGTATGTATTTTTGTTACTAAAAAAATCCTATTTTAAAAGCTAATACATTTAAGAGAATTTTACATGCCTGTACAATTTGATCATGTTATGACAAAGGTTCAAGGGGAAAATTTAATGAGGAAACTCATGTAAAAAAAAAAAACAAAACAGTGGTTACACCAACCCATTGATTCCTATTCAAAACTTGTCAAGATTTAAAAAACCAAAGTATACTACACATTAATGTACTACTGTATGAACATAATGCTTCCTGAAAACAACTTCTATTTCAAGCTATATCTTAAAATATTCATACTATTCATTCCAAACTTTCTATATAAAGATCTATATTATTTATCTATGCTGCATATAGAAAGAAGAGACATGAGGTAAATACTGAATGGTTCAATTGTTATTGTCTTATAATCAAACTGATACAGAAGTGTTAAGAGGTTACTTATTTTAACAGTTGTTTATGATGAAATGTGATTCTATATGACGGTGATCAGTGGGAATTTTGTTGATATATTTCACCTTTAATCTAAGGGCTGCTATTAGTAAGTCATGCCTTTTCTAATTCACAACAAAGACAGGAAAAAAAATTATGTAAATGCAGATTTTATTCCCTCCCTTTTCATTTAATGGATATTTATTGAGCACTGATTATGCTCTAGTCATTACACTAGAAGCAGCAGCTGCAACACTAACACAGAGCTGGTTCTTGCCAAGGGAGCTTGCAGGGCAGGGGGTAAGAGAAAAAAGCCAGTTGACATGACATAACACAGCATACAGTGTGATGAACATCATGATAGGAGTTCAGGGTGCTTTGAGGAGCCCACGGTCTAGGGGTCAAAGAAACACTTTGATGGAATCAAATGATACGTTAGGCAGGCGGAAAGGACTGTAATCCAGCCAAGGGAAGTGCCATGCGAGGACCTCAAAAAAGCCAGTTATGCCTAAATCTCTACAGTGAGAATAAAAGTGGTGAGATGTGTTGTTACAAAGATAGCAAAAACCTTTAAGTCTATGCTGGAGCTTGGAATTTATCCCAAGGGCAATGAGAAACCTTTGACAGATTGTAAGTAGAGAAGGGACTTGATTATTTTTTTGCATTTCAAATCACTCTTGCTGGAGTGTGGAAGGAAATGTTGAAGGAGACCAGCCAGCAGGATATTGCAGTTGTTTAGGAATCTACACAGGGAGGTGGTGAAGCATCTGGAGATGTGGCTGACCTTGGGAGTCATTTAAAAAGAAGAATCAATAGGACTTAGTGACTGACTGTGAAAGACAGGAGGTGTCAAGATTGACAGACTGCCAGATTCAGGGCCTCAAATCTTTATTTTTATGAAATATAGATAACTTCAAATCCATGATTACTAAAAGATAACTGATACCTAAAACAGTTCTCTTAATAAAATGTTACATAGTTCCCTTTTAGTCAGTAAGGACAGTTTAGATAAACTGTCTAAATTTTACATTGAATGGATTTTTCTTATTATATATTTTAGTAACAACACCATGGGATTAGGTCTCTGGAACTCCAGCTATAGAGGAGAAGAATGTTGAGCAAACAAAACCAAAATTTTATAAACCCACTTTTCCTGATTATTTGTGCAAGTATAAGGTATTTTCAACTGACCATTATTTGAACAATAATTATTTACCCACTCTGGCTCCAAACTTTAACAAAAAGATACAACTTTTAAAAGATAAACTGGCTAATAATCTACTTGGGTGAAGAGGTAAATTTTGTTAAAATTCTTAGCAGAGTCTTCTCAAAATTAATTGACATTTGGATGTATACAGCACAACCTAAAAGAGCACCTCTCATATTAGAAGCTAAATAAATGCTATCTGAATCTGAAGTAATTGAGTTCCTAGGGAATGCTATGTTTTGGATCGTAAAGATACAGCTTTTAATGTCAATTTTAAACTACCGAAGAAAGAGTGTTCATAAGGTCAGCATTAATCTTAAAAATTAATCATGGACTTATTATTTGCCCAATGTCTGCGTACTCCTTCCTGTTACCACTAGACACAACACCTTGAGATTAGACATGGATTGTTGTCCCATTCCTACCATTATTAACTCTGCAATCTTGAGGAACATAAAACCAGCAATTCAGTCACAATTTCTTCATTTGTAAAATATCACGACTTCTCTACAGAGTTATTGTGAAGATCAAGTAAGATAATAACATATGAAAAAGATAAAACCCAATATAAACAGGAGATTAGCTCACTTCACAATTGGCTGCTAAAGAAGTATTTTTATTAGATATGCCCTCCTCATGAAAGCTGTTTTAAAAGCTCAGATTGATTTGAAATACAACTGCTTTGTAAAAAATGTTTGTATTTGCTCATATATTTGCACCACTAAAATATATCTGCACAATATATGGTGTAACAGTTTGTTTCGCAAGTGTCCCAAGAAGTGACTGAATGTACACCAAAATAAATAAATGAAATGAGCTTAGATTATGAATTATTTATAATTAATTTTCTCATATCAGGAAAAAAGGAATTATGCTTATTAAGCATGATTATAAAGTTATGATCTTATTTTTGTACAAACATGGTGTTACTATACAATTGTTTCATTCTCATTGGCAATCTTTCATTGTGTCCTACAGTGTAGAGTAAGGCACTTTTCTTAGTAAAACTAAAAGGCCACAAACATATTTATTAAAAACCAGTGATGCCACTACATACCTATCAGAATGCCTAAAATAAAAAAAATAGTGACAACACCAAATACTGACATAATTGTAGAATGACTCCTGAGAATGTAAAATAGTACAGTCATTCTGGAAAATAGTTTGGGGGTTTCTTATAAAGCTAAGTATGCAATATATAATCCAGGAATTATGCTCTTGGCCATTTATTCCAGAGCTATAAAAACTTGTATTACACAAAACCCTGTATACTAGAGATCATAGTAACTTTATTTGTAATAGTCAGAAACTGAAATCGGCCCCACTATCCTTTAACAGATGAATGGCTAACCAAACAGTGGTTCATACATACTAAGGAATACTACTCAGCATCAAAAAGGAATGTACTGTTACACATATAACCTGGATTAAACTCCAGAGAATTATGCTGAGTGAAAACAAGTCAATTCTAAAAGATTTAATATTTTATGAATCTATTTATATAAAAAATTTTAAATGACAACTTTTCAGAAATGGAAAACAGATTAGTGGTTGCCAGGGATCAGGGACAGGCTGGGCTTGGGAGGAAGGTGGGTGTAGCTATAAAAGGACTTTGGGGTGGTAGAACTGTTCAATATCTTAATAGTGGCAGTAAATACAAGAACCTACTCAGGTGATAA
Organism: Lepilemur ruficaudatus; assembly: GCA_963574885.1. Lineage (NCBI taxonomy): Eukaryota > Metazoa > Chordata > Mammalia > Primates > Lepilemuridae > Lepilemur > Lepilemur ruficaudatus. The sequence goes on from CAUYRT010010416.1 coordinate 149,576, forward strand.
AACTCTATAAAGCTCACACACAAGAGTGCAAGTAAAACTGGAGAAACCTGAATAAGACCAGTGGATTGTGTCAATGTCAATATTTTGATTATGATATTACACTATAGTTTTGTAAAGTATTAACATTGGGTTAACTAAGCAAAATGTACAAGGAACTTTTGTGTATTATTTATAATAACTGCATGTAAATCTACAATTATCTCTTAAAGTTTTCTATTAAAAATCAATAATGTTGCATAGTCTTAAGAAAACTGCATGTGCATAAATATAGAGGTTTATAATCACTCTTCCCTTTGTTCCCATGGTGTCTCTCATTGATTCATGCATTTATCCATTTGCTTTTTCATTCAACAAATACTTTCAAGCAACAACTGTGCCCAACACCAACTGGCATGAAAAGATATCTCCATGTGCCCAATACATAGTGCCATGAATAAACATCTTTGTGAGCCCACCTTGAAAGCCTCAGTAGGAAGAATATTATTTGATTAAAGATACGAAGGAGGTGAGCATATGTTCCTATAATTAGTTGTGCAAGCCTGTTTCCCTCTATAGCTTTCGATTTTCAAGGTTAAGGACCTCATCTTAATCGTTTTTGTATCCCCAAAGGTAGGGAGCTGCCACAGAGAAGGAACTTAGTAAGTACATATATGTTCAATGAAAAATCTCAGGTTTCTTAAAGTTCAGTTGTCTTTCAATTTCACTAGTCTTCCTACTTCAGAAAATTCATGAATTTAAATATGACTGATGTTAAATCAGCAGCATACCTAGACCTTGCTACACCTTCATAGCTCAACAGTTGAATTTAATAGGGGTATGATTTTCCAAATGTTGTAGTCCAACACATCCAGAGTACAGGTAAAGAAAATGAATCCTAAGACTATTGAGCAAACAGACCTAAAACCACATATAGTGTAAACTGATGGACCCCCCAAATCTACGTTTTTCACAACATAAAAAAGATAAGGTTCTAAGTAATATATTTGATTAATTTCTGTCTCTCCTAATTCTGATTTTCTTCCAGGTCATAAGCTTATTTTAAGTACTTTTCCCACAATATTGCCACTTTTATATTTAGCACTACCATCACCATAGGAGACTGATAAGTTTTATGCACAACTTCCTCGTACCTGTGTAAGTTTAAGACATATTTGCCTTCACATACCTGCCTGCAGTAATATCTTATGTCTTAGTAAATCAATAACAAAGAAGAACCCCCTAAAATTCTAAAGGAAACTAATACAAAAACAGGTTCACTTTGGACTGAAAATATAACCACAGATATATATGGAAGTAGCATGACCACTCAGTCTGGGAAGATGAAATGGCCAATTTCTTGGTATAAAATGGGAATAGCACATATGGCTAAAAGCCATATTAGAGATGAAATTACTACTACTTATGTGCTGTTACAAATTGTAGATAAAAGATGATTACACATATTATAGTTATCTAGTTTTCATTACAAGGACTAAATGATTTAAGATTATAGAAAAGCCAGACTGAATGAGGAGCACAGGACAGGTACATTAATGAAACATTTACCTTTGTTGCTCACTGTTAAAAACCTTTCAGAGACTCATCATAGACTGTGAACTGACTCTGGTTGTCATTTGGGATAATGTATTTGTGAATGAATTGATCACTGGCTCAAAAAATACCAATACTTGCATTATGAGTCTGTCAGTGATTCTCCATTCCTGTCAAGAAAAGCCCAAACTTCTTCATAGGAGACACAAAGGTCTTCATGAGCTGGCTCTCCTCTCCCTCTCCACGCATTCCACACCCTCCAATCCTTAGCTCTCCACCGTTTCGTGAACATGCCAGGCTTTCAACACCTACTTGAGTGTCTTTGCGTGTTACTCCTCTCTGTATACCTCCCACCATGGCAAATTTCCTTAAAATAGTTTAAGTGTTATCTTCACTTGGAGGCTTTCCCTAAACTTTACTTCCCATCTTTCCTGAGTTCTAAACTATTACCTGTTAAGCTTATTACATGATATTAAAATATTACTTATATTCTGTCTCTTTCAGTGGATTAAAATTTCTGAGCAAAGTGTTTTATTCATGTTTCAATAAGCAATAATATAGAATTGAATACCTGATATAAAACTAAAATAACAGTAACTAATTTTATTGAGTGCTTAATAATTGCCAGGCACTCCTCTGAGGTTTTGTTTATTGTCATCACAACTTAATGAACTACATAACTCTCATTATTCCAATTTTACAGATGAGGACACTGAGGCATGTTGAGTTTAAGTAACTTGCCAAGGTTACAAAGCTAGCGAATGATAAAGCCAAGGTTTTAATCCAAGCACTCTGACTTCAACATGCGTGTTCTTCACTATACTACAGCTACTTCACACATGTATATAGTTGTGTGTTCTTAAGCAAGTAGGGATATATACACACAATTCAAGTGCATGCACATGTGTATTTACTTGTGTATATACACGAAAATCATTGGCTTTAAGAATAAACTCTAAACAGTAGTACAAAGTTACTTACTTCAGTGAATTAGAAGTTTTAACAAAAGATCATCTGATGTCCTAGAAATTGTCTTCTCTCCCACAGATATATGGAAATACTCTAGTTAATAATTTTCAAAGCATAATATCAATGTACATAGATTTTTAAATGTATTAAGTAGATAAGCTTTGTATTGAGAATATACACTTATTGTTATGAATCATGGAAAATCTACTAGATAGATTAGCAAAATTTATAAAATTTAGGGATAATGAATGCATTGCAAGATTAGATCTGCAGAATACTTTGGCATATATATATAATTACCTGAATAACTGTTTTATTTAGAAGAATAAAAATATGTTTATAAATATATTTAACTTTTTTTCTCAGCAATGTTATTTTACATTCCAATTTTTTTTAATTCAATTTTTTTATACAAGTGGTTCCCAAACTTTGCCATACACTGGAATCATCTGGGAATCTTTTTAAAATACTGATGCCTGAGGCTGGGTGTGGTGGCATATGCCTATAGTCCCAGCTACTCATGAAGCTGAGGCAGGAGGATTGATTGATTGAGCCCAGTATTTTAAGTCAATAGTATGCTATGATAGCACCTGTGAATAGTCTCTGCACTTCAGCAACAGAATGAGACCCCATCTGTTAAAAAGAAAACACTGATGCCTGGACCACCACCACCCTCCAAATGTCCCTAGCCAGACATTCTGATTTAACTGGTTATGAGCTGAGACCTAAGTTATTAGGATTGTTAAAAAAACTTCCCAAATGATTACATTATAGGAACCAGAATTCTACTGAACTTTCCCTAAATTTTCCTCTAAATTTTTATTGGAATTTCCTCTGTATCTCATTTAAAAGCAATTCTGACAAATAAAATTATTCCAAGTGATCATCAACAATGCCAGAACTCAATATGCAGTTTCTGATATCAAATACACTACCTTGTTACTGCATTCTTCAAATACAATTTATTTCTTTTTGATTAATTCTCTTTACAAATAAAAAATAATTTCTTTACTAAACCATCTCTTCAAGGACATAGTCAAATTCACTACCTAATCACCAAACTTAATTATGCAGAATTATACTTCATTTTCATTAAGTATCAATTTCCATATACTTAAAATAGAAAAGTATAATGGGGAAAATAGAAAAGTTTGAACAGGGAACAGGTTATTTAGAAGAAGGGAGGTTTAAATAAGGGTAAAAATACACAGAAACACAAAAGTTCCAGGATAGTATCACACTACACACCCCCCTACAACGTATCCATCCTAATCCCTGTTTATAATCTTATATATTGCCTCAAGTTAAAAGCAGTTAAGTAATTCTAATTTTCATGTTGATGTAAAGATATGGTCTTTCAAAAGCCAACTCTATACCTGCTTAAGCATGAATACATTTATACTAGTTATATCAATATCCATACACTACATTTAATAGTTACTAGGATTGTTCACAAATTTTTGGTTCTCTCTTTCAGAGTTGTGGTACAATTGCGTTTCCCCACACCAATCAACTCAGGCACAGCCATGTGACTTGGTTTGATCAATGAAATGTAAGTATCATGAGCAGAAGCTTCAAGAGCCAGTAGAGCTTCAACACGTTGTCTTTTCCTTCTTCCGTAGCAACTGACAAAGTTCTAGATAACAGTTGCTCCGTCAGCCTACGTAGAGAAGTAAGGACAGTGCAATGTGAAGCAAGAAGCTAGACATCCCTCAGTGGATCTTGAACATGACTGAGAAATAAATTTTTGATGTTTTAAAGTCCTTGAGATTTTTTTTTGGGGGGGGAGCGGTTTTCTGCAGTGAAATCTAGCCAATCCTTAATGAAATTCTATATGTACATATAATTGTATATGTAAATATATACATCTATTTCAGAAAAAAATTCATCACTTGTATAAATGAATTTGTTAGGTTAAGAACTGGCAATGTCCTGAACTACTGCAGGTTCAATGTGTGTAAAAATATATCCAAGGAAAAATAGTGATGCAGACATGATGATCGAAGAGTTTTGCTTATCACATGCTCAGGCTGAGAATTCATTAAGCATTTTTGCTATTAAATTTATAGAAGGAGTTGTTGGCTCCACTTGCTGACACCATGAGTCACATTCATCAGTCTCCAACATGATTATAAATCACTGAATGATACAATGAAAAGGTTGATGATTACAGTTCAGTCATAACAGATGTACGACTAAATCTGTGCTCTCGTTAGACGTCATGTCAAACACAAATTTCGGAGTGGAATGATTCTTCAGACTAAACAGTGCATCACTCTGAAGTCTAAATTTGTGTATTATGGTTATTGACATAAACAATTAAATCCAATTTCATTTGCACAAAACAACAAATCTAAAATAATAGATTCATATATCGTTAGATATTGAAGAAAACTCCTGGAATGGCTAGTTATAAAACTTGAAAGAAATAACCGTGTTTCTCTTCAATCCGTATTTCAAAATATTTTATAGTTATAAAAATTATAACTAGAGGTGAAATATTTTACTCAGCTATACAATATAATCACCAAAAGACCATATCGGGATGGCATTATATTAGGAAATATATGGTAAGCATGACTGTCATTAATGATAAAGATTGTGTAATACATTTATTGATGTGTTGGTGTGTGTTAGAGTGTGAATTAAGAAGTCAAGAATAATAGTAAACACATTCTACTGCATGACATAATATATATGAAATTTCATTATTTATGAATCATCACAAGTGAGAAGTTATTTTATTTTTAAAGATAGTATCATTGAGAAGGTAAATTTAAACTAAAAAAAATATAGAACATATATGTGTATGTGTACAGATTTCTTTTGAGGGAATTCTACTTTTTATCCTCTATTCAATTTGGAAAATACTGAAAGGCCTTTAATGTTTGTTTTAAATTATGCATAAGCCTATCTACAGCATGAAGTACATATGTGCTCTCACTGAATATCAGTCTCTCATTTTCTCATCTAAGTCTAAGAATAACTTAAGGCAACAATTCTGCATACTTTTTTTGAAATAATAAAATAGTGGTATATATAGGCTCAAAAACAAAAAATATTAAATTAAAAAATATGTTCTTAGCAGTCATTACTTCCCACTTCATATTTATTGCATTTAAGAATATTTATAATGCTGTTGAATTAAACTGCATTTGTATTGACAATTCACTGTATAACTTTCTAACATGTACACAAATGTGCACATCCATCTTTATATATATATATATATTCATGCAGTTCCTAAAAGATCATTCATTGTAGAATAATTTGTAGCCTCAAAGTAATAAAGTATAGCTACATTCTGTGATGACTGACTTTTTAAGAACTAGCTATGGCAAAAGTTCTACAACTGCATTGATCCAAATTTTATTTAGACAAATTAGAACATTTCAGTCTTAAACAAAAGTTATACAAAAAACTCATTTTGTATAAAATGGTCTATTTAATTATAATAAAATAAACATATCTAAAATTATTTAATACTTGAAGTAATATGTTTTCTGAGTAGAACTCGGACAAAAATGTCATTATGTATATTTTAAAGCTAAATTAATGGATCAGATGTAGAGAATTTTGCATTTATATGATACAATTCTACTGAGTTCAAAGTTAAATTTTTCAGTGCCATAACCAATAAACTTAGAGAAGTTAATTAAAAGCAGTCTTTAAATGATGCCTCTTACCAAATTCAACATCATCTTTATAACTTTTTTCTACCCACAGTCCTCCTATAAATTTTAACAATCTCCAGAGTATGTATCTGTAAAAACCTAACATAAATTTAGAAAAATATATTAACATGTAAAAAAGGAAATTACATCAAAATAGTCAATGCAGGGAGATAAATATTTACTGTGATACCTATTCTGATGAACAAGTACTGCTATTGGGAAGGGGATGTGACAGCTTCTTTCCTTCCCTAACCCATGCTAACCCTTTTCCCTTAGCTTACTAATGCCAATTTCTAAAATCCTCCAACTTTGGACCATAGAAAGAAGAATAGAAAAGTTCTTATTTGATTGGTGAGGATTTAATGTTGGAGCTCTCAGAATGTAGCAATTGTCTAAAGTGATTCTTCTCTCCTAGGTACTTTTGTGAACTCTGTGGGAAAGCCACATTCTTTCTTTTCCCTGTACCATTAGTTAGGATATTGCTCCCTAAAGTTCCCATGTCAGGAATGAATGCAACAATCCTGAAATTTCTGTTTGCAAACGTCACTTTGACCTTTCAGACCATCCTCTTGGAAGGACCCAGAATAACATCATGCCAACTCTTTCCTGTAACTCTCATCTGGTCCTCGGGAAAAACATTCTTTTTCCTTGGATCAATTCTGGAAGTCCAACACAATCTTGTCTAGGTCACTCCAAAGTCAAGGCAATTAGTCAGCTTGTTTCTCACATACCAGTCCACCATATCACTCAAACTGATAAAAAAAAAAAAAAAAAAAAACCCTTCTCTTTGATTTTCATAAAGACACACTCCTGGAGAGAATCATGCCCACACTCATCCCCCTCTGGAGGGTGTGGGAATAAGAATCACTGCCTACAAGGAATTCTCTTCATAAATCATCTTCAATCTCCCCCTCAATTTGGTGAAGCATTTAAGAGTCCCAATCCTAGTTTTCCCTTTGCTGACTTCTTTCAAGTTAAGCATGGTAGTCTTGTACTTTGGAATGTGGTTCCTGTTGTCTTTAGGTCTCAGCTGAAACTTCCACTGGAAATGTACTCAATTACATACATAATTGGAAGTGAGGAAACTTTTGTTTTACAAAGTAGCTTAAATGCATTTCTATACAATGTTAGTGCATTTTAAAAACAGATCATAAAATGTTCAGCCCCTAATTACCAAATTCTGTTCATCTAGATCAGTCCGATCAACAGAATAATTCCCTCTGCACTAGCTGGTGATATGTAAATACAGACTGAAGTAAATAATATTTTTATAGTGCTTTACAGAAGGTTCTGTCCCTGTACACAAACTCTCTGTTTAACTTGTGATTTCAGATCAGTGGGAAAGCTAAAGAGCCACATATACATCTGGCTATGTCATTAAAATAACCCAGAATATTAAACTGTCTCCACTTTTATTTCCCATTTACTTAAGTGGATAAGCCATTTTACCCAAGTTTAATTTAATTGTGGTGATCATAATTAATAGTTGTTTGAGGGAAAATAACTATAAAACAGTTTATAGTCTGCATACTTTGTTTGTCTTATGTAGGTTAATAGAAAGCATTTGAGTAATTTTTAAAGCGAGCAACACAATGTGGGGACAGCATGGTGTAGCAGAAAGGACCCTGGGCTTGAAATCTTTATCCAGTTCAGATTTGTATTCCTATTTCTATTATCATTTAGAGTATTTAATAGGTATTATCAAAATTATTTTGAAAAGCATTTACTCTCATATGATCATGTATACCTGTGCACATTCATAGAAAGCCACACCATACCTCAGTTATCTTTTGATGATACATTATTTATAATGATTCTGTTTCAGAAAAAAAAAAACTTCAAAATGATGAAATAAGATGCAGTTCAGATAATTCATAGGAATCAGCTATAGGAATCATACTTAGTCTTCAGAGTCTCAGTTTTCTTTCATCTGTCAAATAGTGATAAAAATCCAGTTTACTACTTTCCAGAGTTATTAGGCTCTGATAAGTTAATGTAGATAAAAATGCTCCATAAAGTGATACATACAGAGAAGGCAGTTGTACCGTATTCCTAAACATACACCACATGCACACAAGCATAAAAATTCAAAAACAACCTAGCATGTCTCTGGGGAATTCATCTCTGAAATTTCCTGACTGCTATTAGAAATCCTTCAAATTTCGATAGTAATATGCTTTACCACTAAATAGTACCACTTACAGTATTTTATGTATAGGAATGTTTTGTAAAACTTCTCAATTGGCAGATTCATTGCCCTATTAGTGAAAGGCTATAAAATTTATATTTTCATTCTATATTCTTTTAACTAAGAACTTTAAAAAATCAAAATGATTTAATATTTGCAATTTAGCAGGCTTAATGCCTTTACTAGGTAGAGGTGTCTTGCATACCAGAAGTTCATCTACAATTTGGAAGGTGATCTTTCTCCAAGAATTCAGAAATGCTGTAATAACTTTATATGGCTCTGAACTGCTTCATTCCAAAATCTCAAGACTTTTCTAATATGACAAGTTTAGCAAATTCCAAGGCTCCAATCTTAGTACTTTAAACCAAACTGATAAATTGGATCCTTAACTGTAAAATTTCTGATCCTAATAAAAATATGAAGTTTAGCAATTCCTTCCTCATCCTGCAATATGCAGAAATTACAAATGAGTACAGCATTATTTTTTTCCCTAGCTTTCTGTTTCACATGAATCTGAACTAGAAAGCATATTGAATTGATTTAAATTGGAATCCACAGAAGGAAGCTGGCTAAAGACATGAAGACTAACTCATAGTCTGAGACCAGACTGGTTTGTCTAATGATGTAGTTGTTGTCACAATAAATGGCTACATGCACAGATTTCTGTCTGGTTAGACATTTGGCTTGAAAAAAACATTCAGAGAATTGAATCCAAACATCAACTAGGCCAAAAGTCGCTTTAAACTCTGCCAACCTGATGCTAATTCAACTAGGAGTAACATGCTTTTTTGTTTCACAACAAAAGAGTCTTTAAATCTATTAAGCTGAAACTGATGATGATTTCAGGAACATGTCTGATGAGATCATTATCCCATTGCAGTAGGTCTGGAACCTAATTTTCCTATCAAAGGTCACTTACCTACTTTGGTATCCTAGAAGTGGAAGGAATAATCCAAGAACCAAAAGAGAAATACTCTGGCTGTATAATTTGATTCAGAAAAAAAGACCCATGTTTAACCATTTATTTTGTGAATGTCTATTTTACAAGTAAGTTTAGAAAGTATTCCTTGTCTGAAATTAGTCCTAGCCTACCATCTTTAAATAGGGCTCTATTTTTCTGTGAGTGTCACTTATCTTGCAATGCTGTATACTAGTATTTGGGTATCTTTCATCCCATTCAGCTAAAGGGAATGGCACTTAGAAATTATGGAAAAATATTAGTAAATAAAGGACATAACACACACAGTTATTGGGATGGAAAAAATATGCCAAACGGGTGACTTTTCCAAATTTCTTGAAGGTGAAAGGATATATATGTCTAACCAACATTAAAATGGATTTATTTAGAAGACATTGATATCTGTAATATTCTATGACAAAATAAAGAGAAAATACCCAGTTAAATATGAATATCAGCGTCTAGTTCAATAGCACCATACCAACATTTTTCTAAACTGAGTTTCTAATGTTGTTTATCTTCCTCTTTGAAAAATAAACAAAGTGTTAGTTTTCTGTATTGATATCCAAATATATCAGCTTTCAATTTGGAAACATGCAACAATTAGAGAGTTTCCTTTTTCCATTCAAATTATATCATTCATGGGACTAGGGTAAGCTACAAAATTTGTGGAGCTTAGTACAAAATGAAAATGTGGATCTTGTTATTCAAAAGTAAGAATTTCAAGATGGCAACAAGAAAGCATGAGGCCTTTCTAAACACAGGACCCTGTGTAACTAGACAGATTACAGACCCATGAAGCCAGCCATAAATGGGGATATCAATAAAACTTTCTATTGACTTGAATTTACATTGCTAGTATGATTGCAAAAGACATAAGGGATAGTTACTAAAGCATATTTCCTTTCCAACTCAAATCAATGGACAGTTACCCTCCAAATGGGTCCACCCATACCTATTTATCTGCCACGTCAAAATGAACAGGCTGTTGAAAACATGGCAGCAAGGACAAGAAGTAGGGGAATTAAGATACACGTCAAGCCTTCTAGCTTCCTGTCTTTGATAGAAACGCACAATAGTGTACTGTTTGCAATATCCTTTCATTCCTTTGCTTGAGAGTTCTGGCTCACACCCACTGGAGCCTGGTGAAAAGATGCAACCCTTACTTAGGAGAGGGGTTCAGAAGTGTTTGCTCATTTTCAGGATATTTTCCTGTTATATACAAAAAGAGAGTAAAGATCTATAATATCTGAATTAAAACTGAAGTTTCAAACTGCCTTGTTCTTAAATCATTCAAACCCACATAATACATTCACATAAAATATGAATAAAGCCTTTAAAACCATGACAAGATTAATTTAACTCATATATATGTATTTCATGAAACACCCAAGTTCAACTCTTACATCATTATTAGCATTACAATAAATTACTGACATATATACATAGTCTGGGGTCACTATAGAAATTGGGCAAGGAAATTATTCTTCCAGTGCAGTCTACAGGCATACCTCGGTAACAATGACTCCTTTACTTTTCACTTATTGGCAAGTTTTCTTCAATGTTTCAAAGCTTGACTAATCCACAAGATAGTATCAGCATATTTAAAACCTCAATTTTATCAAATCCAACTTTATTTTGTAAATGAGGTTGATTTCCACTTCCTTTCATCCAAACTCTCATGATAAGGGCTTTGATAAGATGGTATCATAAATTGTTTCCCTACAGGAAATATGCATCTAAGAAAAAGTATATTAACCAAAGAAGGGGAAAAAAGATTTATACTTTAAAAGAAGTTTTCAAAAATTAGCATTCAAGATAGAAAGATCAAGAGATGGATTTTATCTTCCTAATTTTTGAATTACATACTATCAGTCCAATTTGAAAGTACATTTGAGATATACCTGGTACATTCCCAGTTAAAACAAATGTTAGATAATATTTTCCTAAATTTATTTATTTCATACTTTTCAGCCATAATGATTTGTAGCAGATATAGAAACATATTTCAGTTTCTTAAAAGTAAAAGATCAAGATTTTCCACTTCGTCACTTATTGTCTTAATTTTTTTAAAAAAAAGAACTCAATAAGTAGAGATCAGGCACAGAAAAGGCAAGTACAGGTTAAGTATCCTTAATTCAAAAATCCAAAATCCAAAATGCATATTTGATATTATAATAATGCTGTAAGAAACATTCTGGAATGAAAAAAAAATTCTCCAATATCCTAAACCTTTTGAGCACCAACATGACACTCAAAAGAAATGTCCACTGAAGCATTTCAGACTTCAGATTTTCAGATTAGAAATACTGAACCAATATAGTGCAAATATTCCAAAATCTGAAAAATATCTAACATCTAAAACACACCTGATCTCAGGCATTTTGGAAAATGGATACTAAACCTGTAATGGTAATCTGAAGGCTAACAATTAACTTGGATAGTCAAAGCTAAGTTATATTCAAATTTTAATAGTTCTCAGTGAAAACTGTTACTCACCTGTATCTTTGAAACCTGATAAACTACTTCTCCAGTTAACACCCACTTATTATAATACATCTTTCATGAGGGATACTTTGTTTTAATGACACAGAAATGAGATATACTTTAATTTAAATTGGTATTTGTTATCAATGAAATGTTTGTATGCCCCCACAATTCATATGTTGAAGCTCTAACTCCCATGTGATGTCATTAGGATGTGGGGTCTTTGGGAAATAATCAGGTTTAGATAAGGTCACAGGGTGAAGCTCCCATGATAGGATTAATGCCCTGATAAGAAGAGACAGAGACACCTGAGCTTCCTCTCTGTGACCTGTGAGGATACAGCTAATAGGCAGCCACCTACAAGCCAGGAAGAAAGCCCTCACCGAGAACTGAATTTGTTGGCAATTTGGTCTTGGACTTTGCAGTCTTCAGAACTATGAGAAATAACTGTCTATTGTTTAAGCCACTCAGTCTATGGTATTTTGTTACAGCAGCCTAAGCAGTCTAAGACAGTACTTCTCTGAAAAAAATATGAGAAAGCATGCTGACGAATTCCCACCCTTTAATTCTAATATAAATATCAATGGTATGTGAAGAAATACTTAGTAATGTTATAAAATCTGGTTACTGGTAATTTTCATTCAATTCACTTAGTTAACAACATTTTCTAGTGTTCTCCCTATATAGCAATTACAATATAATGCCTAAATATATCATTTACAGTAGTTTAGTGAGTATTGTTAAGAGTAGTCCAAAAAAGTATATTCTCCACCAGCTAACAGTCCAAATTTCCACACTAGTTTTACAGTAATTTTCTATCAATAGACTCTGCCTTCACACACACACAAAAATCTATATATAATTAAAGTTCATAAAATAAAAAGCTTTAGTTCCCTTCCTCCAATTATTAAAAAATTAAGAAAATAAATATATAATATTAAGGACAGAAGAGAAATTAAACATTTTTTTGAAAATAGTAAATAACTTTAAAAAAACTTCACAAAAATAAGTATGCTTCCCTTAGATTCAGTAACTATAATTAGAAATATTTTCTTCTTCAAGATGTATATTATACTTCTTTACCACAAAACCTAAATAAAAACAAACTAAAGAGTAAATTTTAATGTAATGTAAGACAAATATTGCCTGGACAATTGGTGTTTCTGAAGTGTTTTAACCTTTCATTAGCTCCATGACTTGGTAATACCAAGTTCATTTTAGTATAAATGAATTTATTAAATACTAAGTTTCAGTCCAAATAGGAAAGCTTCAAAGAAGCATAAGCACTTATACTTTCCTGAAAATATATTTTCATACATGCAAAACAGAAGTGAGATATCCTACACTCTGCCAATATTTTATTCAAATAATATTTATTAACTTCTTACTCTATGCATACTACTGTATCTTTTATTCTTTTCAGTTAAGGATAAATTCAAAATTTACTCTGCATCTACCTCAAAATGCTATAGAAAAACTGTTGAGCTGAACTTTTAAAATAACAGTGTCTTTCAGGGAACACAGATAATTTTCAAGTCAATCTGCAAGTGACACTAAATGCTATGATAAGCAGTCACTAGATTCCAAGGGCGAGACAAAGAGTTGGCTAAGACTTGGCCTGCATTCAAAAGTAATAAAGATAACCATATTAAATAGGAAAATTTTCAGGCATCCACTGAACTGTATACATATGTGAATTCCCATAGACTGACTTTTTTAGACCTACACTAAACATGGAGATAAGTCAATAAGAAACGATGATTTTACTTTGAATAATTAATTCTTCATTCTAAATTAGACATATAACTTGTGTTAAAATACCATATATGTGTGTTTGTATACATATACATATAAATTTATACACATATATTTGCTTTTAAGCATAGTATTATAATATGCCATGTCTTCAAGAATTCACATTTAATGTAGTAAATGGATTTATTTGTTTTCCAATATTTTATTTAATAATTATTTTGAGGACTTACTATGTGTGAGAAGTGAAATGCATCTCATTGACTTTTATATATTTTATGCTTAAGATACCTGAATATATTAGGCAATCAATCCATACCTAGCACTGAATTAATGTCCTACTCTATAGTTGACAGGATCCAAAATGTTGTTTATATCTGAGATTCTTTAAAACTTCTTGTATTGAGACACTATTATCAGCTCTGGTGAAAAACTTTATTACATTTTCTACCTTCAAATATATTGTCTACTTGTTTACCCTATTTCTCTCAATTTATTTCTTAAATATCTTGTGCTATACTAAAATGAATTTAAGTACAAAGTTATAAAAATTGTATTACTGTGAACATTATGAAACCCAAAACATCTGGTAAGCTTTCAGAAAAGGTGCTGAGAATGTCATACATTTATGCCTTTTTTAACACATAGACTGTTGTGATATATATTTTCATTTTGTAGCATTCATACCTACATCCAAATTTCAGAAATGTTATATATACTATTCAACCAAAAATACAGTCAATTATGTCTTCTTATACATTACTGTATTTCTGAAAACTGTTTCAAGAAGTAAATTCAAGATTGCACAATTTAATTTTCCACTTAGGACACTAATGTTTGGTATATAAGAAATCACATGGTATAGCCATCCCACAGTTATGCTCTGGAATAATCCCTCTGTATAAATGAAATTGAAATCTTAGGAGTATACTCTAAATTTTTTCTATAGATCACATTTATTTAAATTATTTGAAACCATGATTGACTTATTTGGGCAGGTCTTATACTTACCTTTTCAAATATATGCATTATGTGTTTTAATTCTGAGAGAATGGGATCTGTTCAGGTTTTCCAAATCAATAAATCAAAAGTTTAATCATAGCCACACTGAACTTATACCTTCTTATAGAAGTTTCTTTCTGCATCCTACACAAAGGAACATTCTCATTATTTCTGAAGTCCTGATCTAGCCTTTCTAATAAACCATTCTTCAGGTGCTATAAAAAGCACAGTGTGGTAACACTCAGACCTCCTTCATGGGATGCAACAAACTTATTATTTGCTCAATGGTTCTCTTTCCAGGCAGATGAAGAGCATTATAGGACAGTGGGTGTCCTATTCTTAGCACATGGCATAATGCCTGGGTCAGTAATGTTTACTGAAAGAATGGATATATAAATTGTATTGATAATGTTTTTCTGTTTGCTTTTAGGAATCTTTTTGGTTTCTGCAAACTTGGAGATATTACTCTAGGCTCAGACTTCTGGATCAAATATTTTTTAAATACTATAAAGATGAGTCACACACATAATTGGTCACATTAATCTCCAGTTCATGGCAATGGTTTTTAATATCCTGCAGTCAGAAAGTCAAGTATGCTTAAAGCCTAAACAAAGTTTACCAACAAAATGATCTTAATAGGCAAGATATTTATTTTAAAGAATTTCAATGGAAATTGTGAGTCAATATATTACAAAGATCCTTAAAAAAAAATTATCTTCTCTATGGCAGGTTACATTTGTTTAACTGGATATTCTACATTTTTATTTATTTATTTTTTTTAGAGATTCTACTTACAAGGAATCGAATTGAAACTTTGTGGTTTGTATTCCACAGTATTCCTCCTGGAAAACTTCTTTAGGATTACATTTTGATAGCTGCCAGTTATCAAACTAAAGGCTCTTTATGCTAATAAACTGCACACATACATTTAACCAATAATTCCACAATTTTACTTGTCTCAACACTTTTCTTATGTCCTGTAGTCTTCTTGTTTTCTATATCTAGTTTGTCAGGTAATACATTATAGTATATGAGAAACCACGTTCTTTGGGAGCTCTCACTTTGGGATATTGTCATAAAATAAGAATGGGGAATTCTATATCATGCTTGGTTTCTTACACAGTAAAGGTGAAAATCAATGATTTTCAAAAAAATTCTTTAAGGACAACTAATGAATGAAGATAGGAGACTGTCAAAACTATACACCTCATCATACTAGGAAAACCTGAAAACATGAAAAATGTGGTTTTCTGTAGGGTTCTCTGTTTGAATGCATGGTATTTTGATCTGACTGCATAGCTCTGGGTAATAATGTATTGGAGTCATCAGTGTAATCATAAGAGATAAAAAATTGACCAAGAAAGTGAATAAATATATTTAGAAATACTCTCAGAAAAGTCAGAGGCATTTTAAATTACAATTATATTATCTATACATCTCTGATTCAAAGTCTACACTGAAAAAAACATATAAGGCACAAACATGTAGAAAGGATCATGATGTCACTTCAGGGAAGGCAAATACAGATAGTGTGGTGCCAGTAAACGGAAACACAGAGTTTTAAAGAAGTCCACAGTGATAATGCACCACTGAAATTTATTCCAGATTTAGAAACTTCTAATGTGACTAATTATCAGATTTCTAATTGTTCAATGTTCATCTGTGCTTAATAGTTGCTGTACGCTGAATTATCACAAAAGCATTTATGTATTAAGACGTATGAAAAAAATCTGTTGCTTTGCAAAGTCATCTGAAACGGAAACACAAATTAACAATTTGTCTTAAGCTACTTAGACAATACCAACCAACTTCCACCAGGTGTATTCTAAATATAACCAAAAACCTTTACTGGGGGAGGAAAGCTCTCATGGAGTTCTAACCCATCAGTGGTACCATCATATAAGAGACTAGTAGACTCTACTCAGAAAACCACTGGCCTTTGCTTTGTATTAATTTTGTTAGGAGATGAGTTACCAAGTTAAAAATTAATGGGATCCTAAGTTAAAATATGAAAAAGAATGACATAATGCAAATTAAAATACATAATTTAAAATTATCAAAACTAATCCCTTCAGATTTTACATCACTTTCAATGGAAGTACTACCCTACCAATCATTGTTAATAGCATGACCATTACTTTAAAAAACATAGAGAAATAGCTTTAAAGAATTTTTGATACATAATACATGAAGAATTCTGTAGTAGGTGTTTTTACAAGATACCAAAATAATTCCTTGAGGTAAGAAAATAAAAGCTGAAAAATTTAAAATAATCTATGTAAATAATTATGAGTAGAGTTAGCAACATAACCGTATCCATGAAACTTAACTGCATAGCGTTTAGTTATACGAAGAGAGCAAATAAAAGGACAATGTAACTATAAGCAAATTCAGAATGATAAGCACAGTTAGAGAAACAGTCATATGGATTGAAAACATGTTATAGTCATCCCACATAGCACAAAGCAAAGCTTTGTAACTCAGCTGCTATCTCTCTAAAAATGACAGCAGACGTTATGCAAAGCTGACAGTGACTATCTGAATCAGAGAAAAAAGTAGTGTCACCTTTGAAATGAAGGGAGAAAGAGAGGGGTTTATTTAGTAATGTAAACAGTTGGTTACTATTGGCAAAATTACATGCATCTTCAGTGGGAAAATGACATACAGATCATTTCAGTTCATACAACAAATAGAATCAGCAACTAAGTAGGACATGTGTATGTCTTATATTTATCTACACATAGAATGTCTGCTCTATAAACTTTCTGGTCAGTTTATAAATATATATATGCAAATGATTAAATGCCAATTGGTACCTATACAGCATAATCAAACTAACAATAATTATCATGCTGCATACACATCTATTTTTTAAATTCTTTAATTAAAGTCTGTGCATTTAGTGTTGTCTCTTGTTATCTTTAAACTGCTCAAATTTAAGGAAGGTGATGCACCACGCAAAGAGAACCCTTAATTAAGGTAGACTTTCATTAGGTAGAGATAGACACTTACTTGACCTTGTGATTTGAAATATTGAACCAATCAATGCTATAAGAAAGTTTGCCTATGGCTCAAATTTGGTCCATGAGTTTTTCCAAAATTACCAAAAATGTATTATTAAAACTTAAATGCAACGTATTTTGGAATTTTGTGTTTAATCATGTAACATTAAGCTTTAAAAAAATGACAAATTCTAAAATACAAGCTATAATTATTAATTAGCCATAATTATTGTCAATTCATGACTTTATACAAACTATTTTTTCCTCATATATACTGAATGCTGTTTAGCAACTCATCCTAAAATTCATTTTGGTCTCTGAGTCTCCTTGGAACTATTACAGATCTATTATACATCAGGTCATCCTATAATCAAATGCATACTTAGCTGTTAGAACCAAAGAGAAAATCTTTGTTTTGCTTTAAACCCTGTAGACAAGTTACTCATTAAATAAATATTTACTGAATGCCTACCTACTCTGTGCCTGGCACTGTGCCTGGACCCTACAACTGTGGTTATCCCTACTGCAAAGGAGTCTATGGAATAAGTGAAAGTCTGGGCCATTCCTATTGATTCACCTTTAAGCCATTGCCCATGCAGCTAAACCATACATATTCAAAAGAAATGAGTAAAGTACATCTATGCACAAAAAATCCCACTTATTTTTCCCCAAAATTAGAAGAGAATAACTTTTCAAGGATATATGAAAAATGGAGCCATGCCGTTTTCCAAAATGTATTTTCACAGACACACAGTACATAATATGTATACTCAAACTTTGCTAAGCAAATCAAGTTGGTTTGGTACTGAAACAATAAGTTGTCTTCCCATAATAGCTGTAGTTCACCTACAGTTAGAGACAATACTAGGTTACTTTAGATTAGCTTATAGGATTTTTTGTGTGGAAGAGTTGCTGTTGTGAAAGGAAAGAGTTGGGAAATTCAAAATATACTTATACAAATCCACAAATACTTAGTTTATGTCCATAAACAAATAAAAAGCCTTTTATGTATCTTCAGAATGAAAAGGGTAAGCAGAAAGATAATTCCATCAATTTGTTAATTGCTTTATTTTACTGGAAACTATGACCCATGTTCATTTTAGTTATAACATACAGAAAAATAATGATATAGGTGATATCTAAAGTTAGCTATGTATCCATGAAGAAAAAATATTGTACAGAAATATAAATACAGCTACTCATGCCAGATTGATCTTTTATATTGACATATGACATTTTATGGATGCTATCACATTCTTCTAAGCTTTTAAAAAATGTCATCATAAAATAATAGTTACAATACTAAGTTCAAGAATGTAATTTACTATCATAGCTCTAGCTCATTAAATCTTTTAAAGTTAAAGATAATAAGTTTTTAATAAACTCAAGTTTTAGTTTAACACTAATAATTTGCTCATATTAAAAAAGATCTACTTAGAACTATAACATATATATGATATATAGATATCATTATCTTATACATTCTCATATAGGATGTATCAGTATATTATTATAAAGTAACTGTATACTTTTCCCAAAATAATAAAGTAGTTGTTATTTAAAACAATAACATCCAAAAGCCTCCATAAAATGAAATACATTGATATTTTAATATAATTGCAATTTGTTCATATTTGTCATAGTATAAAAATAATATTGATTCAAAAGGAAATATTCTTCAGATCTTAAGAAAATCACATGTACTAGAGATTCACCATGTTTTCCTTTCTCCCTTTCTTGATTACATTCTATATATCTTTATCATTTCACTATGTATAAATTGATCAATGAAGAAAACTTTTTAAAATCATTATCCATGTTTCATTCTATCCTCTCCTAACATGGTCTCACTAATTGGTATCCACCATTGTAAGCCATAATTTGGGGGAACAGGAAAGTTTATGTATTCCTCATTTATTTGACCCTGTCCACTAAATGCATTAATAATCAAATTCTTGACATGCAGGATAAGTTACCTAATCATGTGAATTATTAGCTTCTTAGTTCAATTATAGTCATAAAGTTTTCTTCTGCATCAATTTTCACAATATTCCACCATTTATCTTCAGAAATGTCTTCTGATATTAAAAATTTAAAACTAAAACTCTGTCTCCTTTTCCATTTATACAATATCTGAACTTCTTTACAAATTATTTTAGACCCTAACGACTTTGGAAATGTATGTCATTGTTCTCTTTTAAGTTGGAACGTGATACCACTCTTTATAGAGGGCTTGAAACAAACCTCAAAATAACAATTTTGTACAGTTTTAGTTACTTCTTAATGCAGTTTACTTCCAAATGTATCCTAAAATAACTATTAGGAAGACTGCGGTTATAATTTGTACAAATTAGCCCTTTTTATAGTACATTTTCTTCTAAATGTGTATTTTAATGTGCCTTAGTAATTTCTTATGGCTGAAATACAGAATCTATTTTAATTAAAAAGTCTTCTAGAAAATTTCAATCTCTCTCTCTCTTTATCTCTCTACTCTTGCTTTCTCTACATATACACGCACACATACACAAGCATGCACGTGCATATATATATAAATATATATACATTCATCATAAATATAAAAGTCCCTCAAAGCTCCTGTATGTAATATCACTGATCTACAAGCATTATTATATTGAACTTCAATGTTTCTCCAGTAATAAAATGATGAGTTTACACTACCTATCCACACTCTCACATAGTCACCCCTTTGAAGTAAACCCTACATTTTAAGAATAATTATTGCAGATGGTCCTGAGTGCAGTCTAGGATCACACAGTAAAGCTAAAAGCTAACAGGCCCACCCACAAAGTAAAGTTGACAGAGAGGAGTCAGGATTGCCACACTTGTGTCAACTAGTGCTGACAGACACCAGCAGATATAAACAAATATTACATACTTGGGTTTGCACAGGGAATAAATATTTTTTCTGATAAAAATATACATTTGTTTTGATTCAAGCTGCAGGATAAGGTGTAAAAATCTCTTTTGCACTTGTCTACATTACTTAATAGTATCTTCTTGTAATAGATACCTGTTTTACACCATTTTAGTAGAGAATCGATTTGTCATTTGATTCCATTTTCTAATGCAGTAGTCCAACCCAACCCAGAATGCATTATTGATATGGAAATGAGTGTAATTAGCAGCGTAAATGATCTGTTATTTATGATAGAAGTCAGAGCAGTAAATCACCATTGGCTCACTATCATTACTATGCAAATAGAAGAAGGCAGTTAATGGCCCATGTGTTAAAAACAGGCCACTTGCTTGCTCATTTGCAAATGAAAGGCAAGGGTGAAAGTTTAAGGTAGAGATGACAGTTTATCATATTGTCAGTCCTGGTACTTGGACTTAAGAAAACCAAGATACACAAATAATAATGCTAGTTTTAAAGTTACCCCCTTTCTCTACTGCATATTCTGCCTTGAACCTATTCTTACAGCACCTTCAAACTTATGTTGAGTTCTCTCTGATTTGCACAATGGGAATTGGGAATAATTGCGAGGGTGCCTGTAAGTGTTCTACAGTATATGAGATACTTTTTTATGTTATCTGGGAAAAACACCATAAAATTCCCTATTATAAAATAAAATAGCATCATTGGTCATATAATTCCCTTCCTTTTTCTATATATATACTCTATTTTTCTATAAGTAGAGAAACTGTAGAATAAAAAAAATATATAAGTGGGCCTTATTGAAAATTATTCAGTAAACCTAAAAGAAATTGTTCTGCCTTTCCCCAGTTGGTCTCTTTTTGTTTAATGGTCCAGGGAATGTAAGCTTATGGTGGATCTTGAGTGTATTAGCTACAGGCCAGCACTTGCCTAGTGAAATGGGAACAAATGTAGGACACATGAAAAGCTAGAAGAAGAGGGATTGAGGGCAACTTCAAATTCTGCTTCACTTACATAGAGCTCATCATTTTTTAAAGTTATTTGAGAGACTTTCATAAATATAGAACTTAAAAAGAACTATAATGTCTTTACATTAGAAATGTATGTAGTAGATATGACCTCAATCTCACTTATATAAATTAGCTCCATCTTTGCAATTATATAACTGGAAAATCACTTACAGAATCTTATTTTTGCTTATTGTTATTTTTTAATCAAGATACGGAATCAAGAATGACTTATAAACTGGGCAAGAATTTTATATGAAGAAAATGATAGCAATATATTTAAATGGGGGAAGATACTTTTTCCTATACTGAAAAATCATTATACATACAGAGTGGTTGGACCTATGTCTTAATTCACCTTTGTTAGGTTAACAATTTGGGTTTTATAAATACTATATTTTCTTTAATTGCAAAGAGATAGCTAGTGCCATTGGGTTCCCTTGTGTTCACTGAAAGTTTGCTGAAAAATCAGCCCATAAAATGGCAGATTAATTGGAGAAAAGGCATACAAATTTATTTAAAGTATATACACAGGAGCCCCAAACCCTCAATAGGGTACAGATGCATATATTTCATCTTGAGGTTACGAAAGAATGGAGGCTTGGATCCTGGCAAGACAGTTTATGGGAAGGGGTAGAAAAGAATTCTGAGGGACAATAATTACTAAGTAGAATTAAATGGGCTTGAAGAACATATATTGGTCTGGGACAAATTCTGCTGGGCCCATACATAGAGTGGACAATGGTTTGTGACAAAAGTCTGTCAAGGTTTGTTGACAGATTTTAGCCCTCCTTCCTAAAATATGAGTTCAGTTAATGAAAATGCAGGCAAAGGAAAAGAGGTAATTGTTTTCTTCTTTGGTAGGTCTGGACTTTAGGCAGATAAGGGAACCTCAGCCTATGCTTTGGGAAAGGTAGAGGATTAAAAGACAGGAGGAAGGGGAGGAAGCAATTGTTCTCCTTGGTGGGTCTGTCTGGTCTTTATGTAGATAAGGGAAAAGTTTTTTCCAGAGCCTGCTGTTCTCTAAGGGCATTTACTTCAAAATAGTCATTATACCAGGGTGCCATATTTTGGAGTGAAAGTCTCTGCATTCCTTCATTTGCTTCACTGGATTTTCCATAGATGATCCACCTTTCTGGCTTTTGTTTCTAAAATCTTAACCCAGAAAGGAAGATTATATGAGGTAACTAAAATATTCAAATTCATAGACTTGGAGACTAGAATGGTGGTTGCCAGGAGCTGGGCAAGGTAAAAGGCTAAATGGGAGTTGCTAATCAATGGACGTAAAGTTTCAGTTAAGCAAGATGAAAAAGGTCTGGAGATCTGCTGTACAACATTGTAGCTAGGCTAACAATAGTGTATTTTACATTAAAACTTTTGTTAAGAGGACAGATCTTGTCTTGTGCACTATAATAAAATAAAATTTGAATAAATTAATTAAATAAAGTAAGGTACAACTTTAAGACCAGTGAGAAGCTTAAGTGAGAGGATAGGTGAAAAGTTTGGGGGTGAACCTGTCTTAGTGTCAAGAACATGGGAGATAGTTGCATATCCACCAAACCTGGGAGGGGAACGGAAATCTGCAGGCATAATAGATAGAAGGGTCCAAGTCCCAATCCTCAGCAACCCTTTTAGGAAAAGGCCTAATTCAGGGGAGTGGTTATTTTTCCCCAGTATATTAGTCAGAGTCACAGTAGCCAGTTGATGAGACACTCAAATTAGAATAATATAAGGAAGGTTAATATAAAAGTTATTAATTATAAAGGCGTAGGCAGCATAAGGGAATTATGAGGAATAGCACAGGAATGGGAGCAGCTCATCAGAGCTGGTATCAGCCCCAGGCCCAACAAGACTAAGGCAGAGAAGAAAAAGGTTCTAGACCAAGGAGAGCCCTGTAGAACCCTTCTTCCTTGAGAGCAGCAATGACTTTCTGTTGAAAGACACAGATAAAGAGCTCACAGAGAGGGAACCAGGGAAACAAATACCCAGCTTCATTATCCTTTCTCACTCTTATTTCCTGCTCAGGCTTCCCAAATAGGCCATTGGACAAACCTGAACGGAACCCAGGTAGCACAGGAGTCTACTGATAATCATCAACACAGGTCAGCATTCCAACCAGTAGAACAACAAAGCCAGGATTTCTGAGGACATACTGGAGTTTTCTGTCTACAAGGATTATACAGGTGTGGATATGTGAGCATACCAGAGATGACTGTCATGGACCAAAATACTAAGGGTCCTCCCTCAGATTTTCACAGGACATTTGTCAACATTTACTAATCTCTCAATATGTCCCATGAATTGTGCTGAGCACTTTACATAAATTATCTTTCTTCCCCCTTATAGTATTTTTATATATAAGTCCTATTATTTTCATTCTACAGAATAAGAAACTGAGGCATAGAGGTAATTATCTTGCTAAATAATACATGATAAAATCACAGCAGTTAGAGTCAAACCTGTGTGGGTTTAGAGCCTTTTCACTTAATAACTCATATTTTGTCATTAATAACTCAATATTTGGCTTAAATATGTTGACAAAATTTTCAATTGTGGAAAGTAATTAAAATAAAATGCAAAAATACTTTAAACTGTTAAATATAACTTAAATTAATAGCTCTTATAATTAATATTTATTATAGTTTCCCTCCCTGTAACATTAAGTTGGAGAGGAAGCAGAAGTTAAGGGATTCATACATATTTGGAAGAATTACACCATTGTATTGAAATAAAATAAAGATGGGGGAGCCACTAAAACAGATATTATACTCATTGCACAGCTTATATCATTCACTTTACTAAAATGCAACTGGTAAAATAAAAAAGGAAAAGAAAAGAAAAGAAGAAATCATGCCTATAAAAATACTAAATTCAGGTCTATCTCTTATTTAGCTTGGCTTTAAATGTTAATTTTTTATTAGTACTTTTATTTCATTAAATATCAAATGTCCCATTTCAAATCAAAAGTGTAGTTTACTAAGTCTCAAACAAAAAGCAGTGTAATTAATCAAAGTATGCGCCTAAACTATCAACACAGTTTTGCCATCTTAACAGAGTACGCCAGCATCGAAGAAACCTGTAGAGCGAGTGGCTATGCAATTGCAAAAGGCGTTTTCCACACCTTATTGAGAATTCAATATTTTCCCTTGCAAGAAGTGGTAGTCAGTTGGTGCAAGGTCTGGCGAATACGGTGGATGACAGAGAGTCTCCAAGTCTGGCTTCCATAGTTTGAACGATGTTGTTTGTGTGACCTATGGTCAAGCATTGTCTTGCAAAAGGATTGGTCTGTCTTAATTGACCAATCTCAGGTGCTTAATTGCAAACATCCTCATCATTTAGTCATACTGGTTGTGGTAGACATCCACTGTAATCAACTGACCAGGTTTCATGAAGCTGTACTGGATAATACCAACGCTGGACCACCAAACACATACCATTAGCTTTTCTGTGTGAACGTTTGTTTTTGGACTGTGTTTCGGCAATTCATCTTTATCTAACCATTGTGCTGAATGCTTGCGATTTTTTCAAAAGGAATCTATTTTTCATCACAGGTAACAATACAGTGTGGAAATGGTTTGCCTTTATGCTGTGACAGCAAAGAAAGATAAACTTTGGGACAATTTCTCTTCTGATGCTTGTTTAATTCACACAGAACCAATCTATCCAGCTTCTTTACCTCTCTAATTTGGTTCAAATGGTTGAAT
Organism: Lepilemur ruficaudatus; assembly: GCA_963574885.1. Classification (NCBI taxonomy): domain Eukaryota; kingdom Metazoa; phylum Chordata; class Mammalia; order Primates; family Lepilemuridae; genus Lepilemur; species Lepilemur ruficaudatus. The sequence goes on from CAUYRT010010416.1 coordinate 174,745, forward strand.
ATTATTGGAATAGTAATAGTCAAACCTTGCTGCTAATTGACATGTAGGATGAGATGGAGTCGCTTCCAGTGCAGCTTTCAGCCCATCATTATCTACCTTGGTCTCAGGTTGCCCATGTAGCTCATTTTTAAGATTAAAATCACCAGAACAGAACTTCTCAAACCATCAACATACTATGCAATCATTAGCCACATCCTTCCCAAACACTTTGTTCACATTTCAAGTTGTCTGTCCTGCATTGCTTCCACAATGAAAGTCATATCTGAAAATAACTTGAATTTTTGACTTATCCATGGTTTCACAAAAATCACTCCAAAAAAAGTTTGAAAGATAATCACAAGCCAAACTATGCGTTTGCAGGACTGAAGATGTACCTTCACCACAAAAATAAAACAAGAAATGTGAAAATGAAATGTCAGAGATATCAGCGTCAAACTTAGTACTTAAGGAAATCGGACATTTCATCCTAACATTTTATATATAGATTGATAGGGTTTGGATGTCTGGTCCTTGCAAATATCATGTTGAAATGTGACATCCAGTGTCGAAGGTAAGTCCTGGTAGAAGGGATTTGGTTCATGGAGATGGATCCCCCAAGTATGGCTTGGTGCCCTCCCTGCCATAATGAGTGAGTTCTTCCTTTATTAGTTTATGCAAGAGCTAGTTATTTAAAAGAGCCTATACTCTCTTCCTCTCTCTTTTGCTCCTTCTCTCCCCATGTGACATGCCTGCTCCCCCTTCACCTTTCACCACCATTGGAAGCTTCCTGAAACCCTCACCAGAAGCAGATGCTGGCACCATGCTTCTCCTTCTATCTGCAGAACTGTGAGACAAATACACCTCTTCTCTTTATAAATCACCTAGTCTCAGGTATTCTTTTATAGCAACACAAAATGAACTAACACACAGACATAGGATGAGCTTTACTTAAGTGGGATCCACAATCGTAAAAAATGCATAAGTAAAATATAACTAGTAACCATATTATTGAAATCTATACTATGTACACATCAAATATATTATTTAAGCATAAGAACTTTTTGTTGTTGTTGTTAAGAGACAAGGTCTCACTCTGTCACCCAGGCTGGAGCACAGTTGTCTGATCATAGATCACTATAACATCAATCTCCTGGGCTCAAGCAATCCTCCCACCTCAGTTTCCCAAGTAGCTGAGACTACAGGCATATACCACTACACATGGCTAATTTTTTTTTTTTTTTTTTTTTTTTTGTAGAGACAGGGTCTCACCATGTTGCTCAGGCTGGTCTGAAACTTCTGGCCTCCTACCTCGGCCTTCCAGTGTGCTGGGCTTACAAGTGTGAGTCACTGTGCCCAGATAGAATTTTATTTTTAACATAAAACCTATTAATAAAGATAACTCCTTAAAATTAAAAATCACTTCTAAATTCGGTTATGTCTCCTTGCAGGTTATATCCACTTTACATATCTCTTTATATTCAAAGAATTTAATTTTATACCAATAAAACAAGAAAATCAAAACAGTTCATTTTGTTACAAATAAAAATCATTTATGCTAGAATCACAATTTTTGATCAACAGTAAGTACTATGAAATGCTGGTGCTAACCAGATAAGATTAATTAGCAACTCATAAATACTCTGTTATATACATTTTGAGATCCCATTCCAAACCTTGTTTAGCATGAGGCAGTTGAGTCTCTGACTACAGAGTTATTTTCCAAAAGTGTTCAATCTCACCTTGAGAAGCAAAAGGTAAAAAGAGGTGGGGACGGAACATGAAGGGAGATGAGAAATAGTGGGAGGGAGAAACAGAGACAGAAAGACAAGGAGAGACAGACAGAAAGAGAGATTGAGGTATTAAGTTTTAGTGACCTTCTGCTTCTGCCGCCAAATCTGGTCACATCGATGTAAATAACAATGTAGTTGCATGCCCTCACTGCTTTTGTTTGGAAGGAAACCTGTACTTGTTCATGTATCTCTTCTCACATCCCTGATGATGTCATCTGAATTTATGTTTGTAAACCTATCCACTAAAAGACGCTCTCCATGACAGGCCTCTATCCCATACTTCAGGCTTCTATATCCAGCTGCCTACTCAACATCTCTATTTGGTTGGCAGGTAGGATATTAAGCATAACATGGCACACCGAGCTCTTGAACTCCTGTTTCATTTCCTCAAGTAAACAGCCCCTCTCATGCGGTCTTCTTCATCTCATCTCAGCAGATGGCAACTCTATCCAACTGCTAATATCAAATAAACTTGTATTTATTTTTTATTCTCTTTTTCTTTGAAATTCCACATCCTATTTCTCAGTAATTCCTAAAGGCTCTCTCTACCTGTAAAATGTACACAGATTCATACTGCCTCTCACCACATTCACACTGCCTCTCACCACGTTTTATCCACAGCTACTACTCTGGATAAAATCAACACAATTTCTCACCTGGATTACTTTACTTGTCCTTGACCCCCGTTCAGTATATTCTCAACCAAAAAGCCAGAATAATCCTCATAGAATGTATATAAGATCAGGTCACTCCCACTTCTCAGCACACCCCAGTGGCTTCTCTTACACCTGAGAATAAAACCCAAAATCTATTTCATACCTTTTTTTCCTCTATTGTTTCTATGACCACATCTCTTGTAACTGTTGCATTTTCTTATCCCGTCAAACATACAGTCATTCTTACTATTTCTTTGAACAGAATTTCTGCTGAAATGGTTTAGTGACTGCCACAGGGCCTTTGCACTTGTTATTAAATCAGTCCGCACCATTCTTGCACCAGCTTCTTCACTTCCCTCAGATCCTTACTCAAATGTCACTTTTTCACTAGATGTTTCCCTGAGCACCCTATGTGAAAATGTGATCTCTCAACATTCATTGACCCCTTTCTTGACTTATCATTCTCTACAATATGTATTATCTAGTATTCCATACATTTTATTTATTTATTTTGTTAACTCTACCAGGTCAAGGATTTTTAACTGGTTTGTCCAAGATTGTTTTCCAATAATTACAGCAGGTATTGAGATGAATAAAAAGACAGGCAAAAAGATAGTTAACTCGCTGTCTTTTTGTAACTGAAGTAGTCTGTTACTTAAATTATTCTCTTTTTGCTTTTATCACCTTGAAGGATGGCCTTCGCTGAAAGGAGGTAGAATCAAAGATGCAATAGTCAGATAAATACCAATATTTATGCTTATTAAGAAAGATAAACAGAATTTTATAACTAATAAATACCATTTTAGATAATAATTTTAAATGCATTTGCCCCAATGGGTAACCTTAAAAAAAAGCCATAACTTTATATTTCTATGAAATATAGTATTGGTTGTAATTTTCTTTTAAGTTACTTTTAATATGATTAAATAGTAAGTACTCAGTTTTATGCTGCTGTACAACTTTTGCAGCCAACTGTGAATCATAATCTATCTCTAAAAATTTAATGGGTGCTCTCTCTATATATAATGTTATTCTAGATGCACCCTGCTAAGTGTTAAATAACTCAACTTCTGTAAATATAGACTTAAATTTTCTAATTTAAAGGCAAAATTAGACTTCAACATGTCTAAATGTCACCAACAGCAGTAATTAGCAGTTATATTAGCTCATTGAGAATTAGTTGATAAGGATCAAATTAGATTTTTAAATCTTCATTGGAAATTATTGAGCTGTATTTTCAAGAAATACATTTTCTATCATTAACAACCCATGGAAGTTGTGGAGGGCAACAATTTTTTTAAAGAATGACCTCGGAGAGACCTACTTAAGTTTGCCTGTTCACTGAAGAATCATTCATGTAATTAACTTGCTTCATCTCTTTTCTGGGTTATTCAGATGGTTAGTGAGAATGGTAATAGCAGCGACAAACTCCCGGAATCATCTCTAAGTCTGGTATTACAGCATTGCCCTCATGTTACAGAGTTTTGATTATGGGGTAGAAGAGTTATTTATAACACATAAATCCAATACTATAGTATGGAGAGTTACATGTTGTACATTCTTAAAGTACAATATTTTAGAAACTTTATACTACATTTAGTTACATACTTCACTTGTAGATAGAATAGCTTTTATAAGATAATTGATCTTGGCCAGGTATAGTGGCTCATACCCATAATCCTAGCACTCTGGGAGGCCAAGGTAGGAGGATTGCTTGAGGCCAGAGGTTCAAGACCAGCCTGAGCAACAACAAGACCCTGGTCTCTACAAAAAATAGAAAAATTAGTTGGGTATGGTGGTGAATATCTGTAGTCCCAGCTACTTGGGAGGCTTAGACAGGAGTATTACTTGAGCCCATGAATTTGAGGTTGGGGTGAGCCATGATGATGCCACTGCACTCTAGCCTGGGTGACAGAGTAAGACTCTGTCTCAAAAAAGATAATTGATATTTTCTAAAAATTTACATTAACTGGAATTTTTATGATAGATATTGTTATTCAAGTCCCAGTTTATATTAATTATGAGAATTCATGTGGAAGCTATATAAAAAAAGAGAAAGTTCTCTTTTTACATTTCTGTTAAATGTAGAATTTTTTTACTAGGATCAATATAGGTTTTTTTGTATATAAACTGAGAAACCACTAAGTTAAATTTAAAAATTCTCCAGCTAAAAATTATACATGATTTCAGAAAAGGCTGACATGTTCAATCACCTATATTTTTATAGACAGAAAAATCTTCACATTTAAAATTGGTAAATTACAAAATGTAGCAAATGGTATGCCCTTAATACAACTTTCATACTTTATTTATTCCTCACTCACATACCAGGTTCTCAACAAGAAGAACTGATCCAAGAAAAAAACAGGTCCTTCATAAAAGTCCTTTCTTGGAAGAGCTTTGATCCATGTATAGATCATTGGCAATAAAAAACATATATTTATGCTCAAATGTTAGAAAATATCATCTATTACATCTCGATTATATAGTAAGTCAATAGAAAGACACAAGAATACTCTAAATAACAAATCAAACACATTAAGATAAACACATTGAGATAATGAACGAATTCTATGGGTGGCAGTATGCATTCTAAACTCAAAATGCATGCTTACTGATGATTTTCTCATGCACTCTGCTAGAGCCATTACATGGAAGAGGGATACCCAAAGAGATACTTCAAATTCAAGAATTATTTTTCTCTGTTCAGTTGTTAAACTACCTCTCAGGAAACCAATAATTCACAAAGTGAAACTAGGCAAGGTGACTCAATTATATGACTTTATGTTCCAATTCCTACACATCCTTTAAAAAAGCATGTTAAAAATCAATTTACTCCTTAGGAGTCAGCAAGAGAATAACCAATCCACAATGGCATTTCATAGTGTGTGTGGATTTATGTCCATGTAATTTGAACTGTGTCTTCTGAAGTCCTAGAGCCCACTGACAGTTAAAGCAGAGTGGTTACGGTGAATTCTGAAATCTCATGAGTGTCTGAATAGAAGTGTGATTTCTCATGACCGGCTACTGTTTGAAATGTAAAGCAATGCTAGAAAGCCAGAGACACAGCCAAATGAAAACGTTTTTTCCCTAAAGTACTTAGCTGATGCTTAGGGAAACTACAAGTCTTATTCCATAACTTAGAACACTGGGGATTGAATAAAAGTGCTAGAATTCATATTTTGCTGATATTACATATTTGGAACACTGAAGGGTTAAAGGGGAAGACAAAGATTTTTTATACCACTGAATCTCTGGGGCCTTGGCATAAGTGCAGAGTGAGTCTAGAAAAAAATAACTACATTTTATTTTTTACCGTAACTTGGAATCCATGGAGTAAAGAGATGTCACCCATATGTATACGCACAGAGACACATTCACCTCAGTAAACTTTTAAATTCTCAAAGGGAATCCCGACTGTCTTGCGGCATGGCTAGTTTTAAGAATCAAACCATGATCCATTCTCCTTTAATGTGCCAGCAGAAATTTCTTTTGCAATCTTACGAAATGGAATCAAAACACTAAGGCTTCACATTCTTCTATTATGTAATAATTCTCATTGCAACCTAGAGAAGCAACGAAAAATATAAACAGCTATTCTAACCTGCCTATTGGATAAAAAATGTAAAATACTAGCAATTTTACGCTCAAGATTTTCCATCTTTCATCCATTTTCAGAAGAAAACTTTCAAGAAAAAAAGTGATTTAAAGCCCAGATTTCTCTGATCTAAAACCAAATACAAACTTTTGCTCTACTTAGAAGAGAACTGCAATAACTTTTGACTCACCCATTCATATTTCTTGTAGGAAAAAAATAATGTCATTTCTAGGTCTCATAGGAATTTTTAAAAAAATCTATGAGTATAGAAGAGAAGATTTAAAATTAAGACATGAACAGAGGAAAGTATACAAAAGATGATGTTGGTATTCCTCCTGGTACCCTTCTATTTTCAGTGCCCATCTCTTACCATACCACATAATCTCCAGCAGAAACCTTTTCTAGGCCTATTACCACAGACCCTGATCTCCAAACATTTTTGTTTTTCTAGCTAAGGGAATATCAGAGAAGTTGCTGTACCTCTCTGAGTAGTCTCCAAGACTTACTGTCAAATTTTAGACACTATAATAATTCTAGGTAACACTTATGGAGAAAAGAAAAACTATACAATGTGAACACCTGCTTATTTTGAATACATGATGCTGCCATTCCCCGGAATTCTAAATTGGTGTTATCAAAAGACTTCCTCCATTGAATCTAAAAAACTAACATGAATTCTTATTAATTTTTCTATCACAGGAAAATGGAATAAATAAATTACATAATTATAGGAAATCTATATTTGCAAGAATAAAATCATGCATAAGGCTAATAATTAAAGCTAACATTTATTGCACACATATTAAATTCCACGCTTTAGATGAAATATTTTCCATAGATTTCATAATTTACTCACATGGCCCTGACATAAATGTTAATATTTTTAGATAAGAAAATATCTTAAAATTATACTTGGCCAAAGATCCAAACCTAGGACTTAATCCCATGGCTCTCTGATCCCAAAGCCCCAGCTTTTAACAATTACACTTAATACTATGTATATTGTCTTAACACTTATAAATTTATATTTAAATAATGTGGTAAGAGAAAAAAGAAATAATTATCGCTTGGTGTGCTCTAGAAAGTTATCAGATATGTCAGGGCCTAGAGATGACTCTCTATTGAGAATCTTGCTCAATGAATAAGAAACTCAATATATGGCCCAAGATGACATAGTAATTATAACCATAAAAGCAGGAAGATATACCATAAAAATTTGTCAATCATTGCATATAATATAGAGAAGACCAGAAATCGATGAATAAATTAGGACATATAATCTCCAGAATAAGTTTCTAGTCAACACTGCCAACCATTTAAACAGGCCATGGTAAATAAAAAACCTCAGAAAAAGCAATCAGTAAGACTTTAAAACCGAAGTGAATCAATTCATTTAGTAACTAAAATGTTTATATCAGTTATAAATCACACATTAAAAGAAATAAATATGACATCATTCTACAAATGAAAGACAAAGAAATTTAGAAAGCCACATTATCTCCACGAAGCCATAGCTGACATCTACCAAATATGGTAAGAAAATATATTACAGTAATTAAAGGACTCAGCCAGCTTACATTGACAGATGATTCTATCTCTAGAAGGAATGCATTAACATCCTCTCAAGAGAAAAAAGAATGAAGATAAATAGCCACTAAGTAGCCGTGTGACCTTGTGTCAATCTTTCAGAGATTTCATTTCTTCTTTCTGTGCCTCAGTTTCTCTTCATTCAAGTTTTAAATACCATACATTGTTTTATAGAATATTATCTGCCACTTTTTACACACCGGAAGCAAGGGGGAGGTGGGTAAAGTGTAGGTAAATTCTGTATATATTCAGCTCAAATATTATAAAAAAAAAAGTTAAGGTTGACTCAGTAAGACTCAAACTGTATTTGCCAGTAGATCTTAAAATAACAATGCCAGGGACATAAATGGAATCACCAAACCTTTCTCAAACAAAAGAGGCTTTAGCAGTTTAAGACTTAAATGTGAATGCTTCATCATTAAGGAGGCAAGCAAAGCACACTTGAGTGGATTGGAGGCCAGGCAAAGGAGAGGTTGCACTAGAATAAGGCTAGAAGAGTGGGTTGGATTCTGGGAAGATCAGTAGTTAGAAGTACAAGCACTACAATAAGGCTAGAGATCCCAGGCCTGGGTAAAAACCAGGCTGGTTGTAATGCAAACCATATGATCGCAGGGTAAGGTAAATTGTCAACAATAAGGAGATCTACAAAAACTGAGCAAAGAGCAAACAAAAGGTAAAGGAAGACTTGCATGGTGCCAATTGTTGGTGGTCTTTATTCTCTATTCACTCCATTAAAAACTACTCCTAAATAAATTTGGCCTCAGAGTATAAAGAGATTACTAAGCACAGCAGTTACTGGAACTTATTCCAGCTCCCTGGGACACAGGCATTTCCCTTACTCTTACCTACTTTCAAGATCAAAGATTGCATATCAAGGATAAAGTTGTTAGCTGGTGCATGAACTTGATAGTAAAATCATATGGTGGCAATTTTTGAGTTCTAAGAAATCTGATAACTACTAGTCTGCTTTCCTTTATATTATAAATAGAAGGCTCTAGGAAGTGGTAAGCCTTTTAACCTGTGCTCCTTATATTCTTTAAGTTCTAAAACACTCAAAAAAAAAAAAAAAAAAAACCCCAGGAAGTTTGGTCAAAAGTATATTTTTAGGAAAAACTCATTCTTCTAGCCATCTCTGCCTAACTATGTGCCACTTCATGCCCTGCTAAAAAGTCTTAAGTACTCTCTATCGTATACACTACAGAATAAAATTCAAATCCTTTTGTAGGTCACCGAAGGATTCCCATAATCAGGAGAGTGTCTACTCTTAGGGCTGATACACTAGCCACTTTCTGTCGTGTTCCTTATGTCTTCAGAACACAACAGTGTGTCCAAAGTAGTTTTTTTTTTTTTATTCCAGCATATTACAGGGGTACAAATGTTTAGGTTACATATATGGCCTTTGCCCCACCAGAGTGAGAGCTTCAACATGTCCATCCCCTAGATGGTACGCACTGCATCCATTAGGTGTGAATATACCCATCCCCTCCCTCCCCACTCCCACCTGCTCAACATCCGATGAATGTTATTACTATATGGGCACATAAGTGTTGATCAGTTAATACCAATTTGATGGTGTTTTGCACACATCATTCTGTTTCTTGCCTCCATGCATTTTATTCTGTGGTTTCCTCTCATTGAAATACTACTTCATCCTCTTTGTTTGATTACTTGTATTTTAAAACTTACCAAAAAAAAAAAAAAAGAAAGAAAAAAAAACTCCTTCAGGAAACCACTCTGATATTTCATCATCACTCACCAGTTCATCAGGGGACCAACTCATTCACTAGTTCTGCTTACATAATATCCGAGGCATAAATTTAGCACTGAATACCATGTTGTTTCTTTTTTCAAATTTTTTTTTATTTTTTTCACACAATATTGTTTTATTTTTAAAAATACTTTAAGACAGGGTCTCACTTTTGTCCAGGGTGGTCTCCTGGGCTCAAGCGGCCCTCCTTTCTCAGCCTTCTGCTGGCTGGGACCACAAGCACACTGACTACCTGGAAGGCTCGGTAGGTGCCCTACAGAGTAGAAACCAAAGAAACCCAGGTCAGAGCTGCCTGAGAGCAGCAGGTGGGGCCAGCAGGCTGTCTGCAGAAAGGATGGTTAGTGAATCCTAAATGCAAACAAGTTGTTCTTGGAGATGCCTTCCTCAAACAGTGTGAATACCATGTTATTTCTTGAGTATCTGATTGCACCCATTTAGAGCGAGTTTTATGTCTCTGAGGCTAATACTACAATGAGTGCTTATTTTTTCCTAGACTAGAGCTCACAATTCAGGTAACATCCATCATGTAAATTTAACGCATTTTTATGTCTATAAAAACAGATACAATGTAACACTGTGTAATGGGAAGAAAAAAATGTATTTTAAAGCCAGATTTAGATTCTACTCCTAACTTTTAACTATTAAGTGCTATATAAACTTTGGCAAGTTAGTAACCAAAAACAACCATCAGTTGTTTTTACATCTATAAATACTGAGGAAAATACCATTAAATCTTGATTGTTATAAGATGTTTTATGAAAAGCAACTGAAAAAGTGCCTGGTGAACAAATATGGATCATTTCTTCTAAGCCATAAGCTCCTCGAATGTAAAGAATGATGTTCTGTGTGTATGTTTTAATACCTTCAACAATTAACAAGCACAGTGTGTGACATAATATTGGTACTTTATAAGTATTTGTTGAATGAATACATAATTATGAATAAACACATACAAAACATATAATTAGTAAGTTGTTTCTAACAATCGTAACCTCTTAAAATAAACAATATTACCCAATTAATATTGACTAGAAAACAATGTTAAACGGTTCTTAGGAAAATTAATTTGGACATGGTTGAAAGAAAGCACAAAAACATGAAATAAATTAACCACTTTTTTGCTTACACATGATTTCCCAGGAACTTGTCACTTGTATCTCTATTCCGCAACCCTATGTTAATTGCTCTGGCAAAAGAAAGATACTTACTAATATGTCATACCCAAACCAGAAGGTCTATAGATCCCCAAACCTATTCATTAAAAAATATAAATAAAATAATTTTATAAAAATAACCTACAATTTCAACACTTTAACAAATATTCTCTCTTCCAGTCTTTGCCCATAGGCATACACAATTACATCATAATGTAGATACCATTTATGTTTTCCTTTTTCACATTACATATCAGCTTTTTTTATTATACAGTTTCTCAAAAGTTCTATGTTAAAGGCTACAATGTATTACACTGAGGTGATATACCAAATTTATTTCAACATTTCCCTAATGTAGACATTTCAAAAGTAGTTATGCAATAAATATAAATTTTTCACCCTGAACCTTCTTTGTATGGAGGACAAAAAAAAAAACAAAAAAACCTTGCTTTCTGTTCCATGTAGTTTTGTTTAGGAGAAAGAGAATGGTAACTCTGTCATGTTTTAAAGCAAAGTTAAACAACAAAATTATGATGGAAACATGCAATGATTTCCTTATAGGATACAATTGAGAAACTTGTGAAAATAGCATATAGATGAATGTAAACTATTCAAATATTTTTTTAATTTAATATACTTAGTAACATTATAAGTCACACTGAGTATTGTAAAAATTCTAAATAGTTACATTATTGAATTCCTAGCATATGTCAGGTGTTTTATATTGATTATTACCAATGCTTACCATAGTCCTGAAAGGTGAGAACCACCCTTATTTTATATATAACCAATGAAGTCTGATCACTCCCAATATAAATAAATGAATACTGGACAGAAAACACAAGATTATTATTTGCAGATGTTATGATTATATACATAAGAAATTCTAGAGATTCAAGTAATAAATCAGAATTAATATGATTGCTCCATATATTTGACAAAAAATAAGATAAATATAAAAAAACTAATAGGTTTCCATTTGCAAAGTAAGGGAAAAAATCATATTCAAAATAATATAAAAGTCATAATTTTCCCAAACAATGAAGTTAATAAAAGATATGAAAGACTCTTATAAATAAATCTATACAGTTTATTGAATATATTGAAAATCTGAATAAATAATCAAAATGTTAATGACAATATTATAAGTACTTCAGTTAGCCTATTAATCTCTATATTTAACTTAAGTGCCATCAAAATTACAATTTTGTGTGGTGGTGGTTTTGGGGGAGGGATGAAATTTGAGGGATTGATATTATCATTAAACCAGATGAACTGTATAAGAAGAGCCATTAACTTTTTGATAAGTTAAATATTATGACATTGGCTCAAAAAACAAAAAAGAGAAATAGAATAACAAAGCAGAATAGAGATTTCAGAAACAGATTTCTGTATATATGGGGATTAAATTTGGTAAAGACAGCATTTGCAATCAGTGGGAAATGTTGGATTTTGCAATAAATTGTTTTAGAAAAACTGGATGCTCTTTTGATATTCACAGAGACCAAATAACTATTACTAACCAAAGGTTACATGATATTGGTCATGTATGATTATAAAGAAAACAGAATAATGTGATAGAGATTTTCTGCTGGGGATAGACGGTTTTTGGTTTAATAAGAATAATCAATTTTTAGCTTTTTGAGGAATCTCCAAATTCTTTTCCACAAAGGTTGCACTAGTTTGCAGTTCCCCCAGCAGTGTAAGAGTGTTCCAGTCTCTCCACAACCTCACAGCATTTGTTGTTTTGGGATTTTTTGATAGCGGCCCATCTCACTGGGGTTAGGTGGTATCTCATTGTGGTTTTGATTTGCATTTCTCTAATAATTAGAGATGTTGAACATTTTTTT